>JAHNEJ010001177.1:0-182907 GCA_022559845.1 Amorphophallus konjac | reverse complement strand
TTTATTTTTGGTTTGGGGGCGTCCAGGGACTTGGACGCCCCTAATTTTTTATTTTTTTATTTTTTAATTTTTTGGTTTGGGGGCGTCCAGGCGCCTGGACGCCCCTAAGGTTTTTGAATTTTTTTTTAAAAAATAAAAAAGTGGGGGCGTCCAGGCGCCTGGACGCCCCAATTAAAGCTTAATCTATATATAGGGGGGGCTCCCCCCCTAACTCACTTACTGTTCATTCTGACCGTCCAGCCACTCCAAACGACCCATTCTTAGTCCCAATGGAGCGAGGAGGATCGAGCCAGGGTCCAGGGAAGCGGAAACGACTGGCTCGTCGTGCGAGGAGGTTGAGGGATGATGCCGAGGAGGCCGCAGCAGAGGAGATTGCTGCGGGTGAGGAGATGGAGGTGCCGCTTCTGGCCGCGGAGGCCGCTGCGGATGCTGGTGACGTGGGAGAGGACGATCACGACCCGGTAAGTACTTCGGAATTCTCACTTTGTGGTTCAATAGGCTAAAACGGGCGTGCAAGAGGCTGTGAGAGAAGGCCGGGTAGTGAGAGAAGGAGGCGTCCAGGGGCCTGGACGCCTCCACTTTTTTTTATTTTTGTTTATTTATTTATTTACGTAAATAATAAAATAAAATTAAAAAATAAGGAGGCGTCCAAGGCCTAGGACGCCTCCATAATAATATATATATTATATATATATATTTTTGTTTTTGGTTCTTGGATTTTTTTTTGAAAAAAAGAAATAAAGAAAAATAGGAAGGAGGCGTCCAGGGGCCTGGACGCCTCCAAAAAATAATATATATATTTTTTTAAAAAAATAAAATAAAAAGAATAAATAGTATATACAGTGTTATTGTTTATTACTGTTCATGATGCTGATGTGTTCTTTGTTGGTTTTTGTGATGTGCAGGGCGTGATGAAGGGCCGGATCAGCTGGTCCTTGGTGGTGGCAGCATACCGTGGGCTGCCGGATTTCCAGAGGGCGCGTGTGGACGCCATGGGCTTTGGAGCTTTCCTTAGGATCGAGCCCTTCCGGCTCGACCTTCCTCTTATCCAGGCATTGAGGGAGCGGTGGCACGCACCGAGCCGGGCGTTTTTGATGCCCTGGGGGCACATGGTGCCGACACTAGAGGACGTGGCTCGGATTACCGGGCTACGGGTTGACGGAGAGGCAGTCAGCGGGGTCACCTACCCCGACTATCGAGAGAGTGCCCTGGACCTGCTGTGGTTAGAGACGAGCGTGACTGATAGAGACAGCAGGGTAGTCGGCCGAGTGGAGATTATGGAGGCGCTCGGATTCGTCGACCCGCGCCAGCGGGTTAGCGAGACTGGAGCGGAGTTCTTGGCTCGACTGGAGGGAGATGCTCGTGCAGCTTTCACCCAGGATCCGAGCGAGAGGGAGCTGGTGGACCTAGATCTTCGGAGGTTTCTTTTCTTCTTCCTGGGCCGCCTTCTGCTGGGGACGAAGGGGGATGGCATCCACTGTCGTTTCCTCGGGATCTTGGCGGATCTGGACAGAGTGGGACACTACGCGTGGGGAGCGGCTCTGCTTGCCCATTTGATTGCTGATCTCTCCCAGACTTCGGAGAAGGAGACGACAGTCAGCGGCTTCGCACCTTTCCTCCAGGTAAATACTTTATTTATGCATTTCCACAGTTAAATATGCAATTATTGTACTAATGATGTATGATGGATGCAGGTGTGGAGCTATTACTATTTCCCGATGGGGAGAGCTAGGCATGGGAACAGGAGGGCCGTGCCTCTAGCGCGGCAGTGGAGGCCGGTCGTGGTTGCAGCACCCCACGGCTACCAGCTGGCGTCACTTCGTCGGGAGCTGAGCGAGTATCCCGAGGCCATGGTATGATGCGTATGATTTTTTTTTTGTGTTTATGCGTGTGACTGAATGGTAACTAATATGATGTATGTATGGTGATGCAGGTGGTGTGGAGGCCCTGCCTGGGCATGGGCGATGCTGGCCAGCCCTGGGTTGTAGCGGGTCTTCCTCGCTTCAGGCGGGACGTGTGGGTCCATTGCCTGAACGAGATTGAGCCGCTGCGGCTTAGACTGGTCATGAGGACGTTGGGGCTAGCCCAGGAGTGGGTTGATGTAGATGCGCCGGCCCGCATTGGGCGGAAGACCAAGGGGAAGGCGAAGATTGTGGACTGGCGTATGCGCTTCCCAGCACAGTACCAGGACTGGCAGCAGGGCGGGGTCCCAGTGGTGTCCCATGTACAGGACATCACAGATTACATGAGACGATATCGAGCTACGTACGGGGACCGCCTCTCCTTGGGTGGTATGGCAGGGGTAAGTGAAATGAAATCGCTCCACCTTTCTATATGTATATGCATGGGACACTAACTTATGTGTAATGCAGGATGCTCGTGATACCATGATCGCCGACCTGCGGGCCCAGTTGGCGGACGCCAGGCGACAGTTGGTGGCCATCCGACAGGAGTTGGAGATCCTGGTGAGTTTATGTGATGCATTTTTTGTGACCTGGATTTTTGATGCTTAGCCTTTGACTGACGTTTGTCCCGTGTTTCAGCGGGCCCACCAGACAGCGGCAGCCGGGATGGCTGGTGGAGCGGGTTCCAGTTCGCGGTGCCCTCCTCCGGAGGTTTCTGCCCTCCAGGAGCAGCTGGCGCACGCGGTGGCTCGGGCTGAGGAGGCCGAGCGTGACCGCGAGGCTCGAGTGAGTGTTTACTTGGCACCGACCCTTTTCTAGCTGCTTTCCTTCTATCACTGTACTCTTACGGTGCATGCGTGCTTTGACAGGTGGCCGAGATTCGGGAGGCCCTGGCCCGTGCTGTTCGTGCTGAGCAGGAGCGCGATGCCTGGGTGGTAGAGCGTGACGCCCAGATTGCGGAGCTGGAGGAGGAGCGTCGACGGGAGGCTGAGGAGCTCCCTCATGACGTGCTGGATCTGCGGATCGCCCTCGAGCTGTCGAGGAGAGAGGCGATGAGGGAGAGAGAGGAGAGGGAGAGGGATAGGGAGAACGTGGAGAGAGGGAGAGGGATAGGGATAGGGATAGGGAGAGAGAGAGGGAGGAGCGACAGCGGGATCAGACAGAGAGGAGGGCTCTAGAGGCCCAGCTGCTGGAGCTCCGATTGAGTCTCGGCACGGCGGAGGGGAGGCTTCGGGAGAGCGAGGAGCGGTACCAGAGGGCGAAGGAACGCGGGGCGCGACTTCGTCAGTCTGGTTCTTTTTCCATGGGCAGCTATCTGGTCTCTTCGGCCGAGGAGCGTCGTCGCGCCTTCGAGGCTGGAGTGCCACCGCAGGGCGAGGCGAGCACGGCTTCTCAGGGTTCGCAGAGGCCCCCTAGGGATCCCCGGCAGAGGAGGGAGGAGAGAGATGACCAGGAGGGTGGCGGTGAGAGTTAGAGAGTTGCTTGTACGTCACCCTTCTCACTGTATGATGTACTTTCGGCTATTATATGAAATGGAAATGGCTTTTTTGTGTTGTGTGTACCTTTCTCTCTCCCACACTTTCTTCTTTGCACTGAGTTGTCCTTTGAGGCACGCTCCGTGAGACCTTGCCCTGAACAGCGGGGAACTACACTTTGCACGGGGGGATTCTGTTTCCTTTCTCCCCCTTTTGGGCGCGTCCAGGCGCGAGGACGCGTCTTAATCCTTGAATTCAAATTTAAAGCGTCGGGTGGCCTTTCTTCTCCCGTGCCTTACCCGCAAACGAGCCCGCCTTCTGCCGAAACTCGCTTGCCCCTTTTCTCGTCTTCCTCCTCTTTTGATCGATGGAGTTCGGTGGGCCTGACCACGGTGAAGGTGGAGAGGGACGCGGGACCCCTCGCCCAAGGAGGGACGCGCCCGAGCACGGAACGGCGTCCATGGAGGAGGAAGGGCCGCTCCGGGCCCCCGAGGGACCCGAGGGGCCCGATGGCGTGGGAGGAGGTGAACACGGTCCGGTAGGTGCTTCGATCTCTTCCTCTTTTAATTCATTTTGGGTTTTGAAGCGAGTCGCGCGAGGGGGAAAGGGTTCGGCGAGTGTTGCACTCAAATGATGGACGCGTCCTAGACAGGGGACGCGTTCTTTTTGACTGATGTGGGACCCCTTTCTTGGTGCAGGACATGGCAAGGACCCTGGGTCTGGCCGATGAGTGGGCGAGTGCGGACGAGCCGAGCCGCGTCAGGAGGGAGAGTCGCGGCAAGGCGAGGCTCGAGGACTGGCCCGTACGTCTCCCTGGACAGCAAGGGGGTGTACTGGTGCAGGACAGTGCCGACTTCCTGCGGCGGTAGAGAGAGAGTTACGCGGGGCTTCCCCAAGCTGGGGACACGCGTGGCATCGGCGGCTCGCGCGCCCAACTGTCAGAGACTAGGCGACAGCTGGCCGTCGCTCAGCATGAGCTGTCGCTCCTGGTAAATTACGTGCCGCACTTTTATCTTCAGATTTTGGAGTTTCACTGACGGCTGTTGTTTATTTTGTTCCAGCGTGCCCAGCAGACAGCGACGGTGGGAGTGGCTGGCGGATCTTCCAGTTCCTCGGCCCCTTTTCTCGAGATTGCCTCCCTCCGGGAGCAACTTGCCGGTGCGGTGGCCCGCGCGACCCGGGCGGAAGAGAAGCGTGATGCCTGGGTGGCAACTGTAGCGGAGCTGCGGCATCGCGGTGAGGAGAGACCTTCTCCAGACATCCTAGAGTTAAGGGTTCTTCTGCAGATGATGAGGAGAGAGGCAGAGAGAGAGAAAGCCGAGAGAAGGTCCGAGCGACAGCGGGATCTGACCGAGAGGAGGGCCTTGGAGGCCCAAGTGAGGGAGCTCCAGCTGGGCCTTCAGGCCGTCGTGCAGAGGCTAGGAGGGATGGAGACGCGCTACGAGAGAGCGCGAGAGTTCGGGGAGCGACTCCGCCAGTCCGGTCGCTTTGCCGCCAGTGGCTTCTTTGCCACGCCAGGGGAGGAGCAGCGAGTCACTGCTGCGGAGCAGGCGCCCAGAGGCGAGGCAGGTGCTACTGCACGGGGATCCCGGAGGCTTCTGAGGGACCCTCACCTCGGGGGAGAGGAGGAGAGTGCCCAGAGAGATGAGTGATGGTGAGGATTGGCGAGCTAGTGGACCCGCCACCTCTCTATGATTGTAGTGTTTGTGACAGCTTATGTAGAATTATGAATGGAGTGATTTGATTTTCTGCTGTTTATTTTTTCTTTTGTGCGTTCCTTCTTCCCTACACTTCTTCTCCTTTGCACTGTTCCCATGTGATAGGTCTGTCGAGACTCCGCCCCAAGCAGAGAATCGCATCTTGTTGTGACCATTTTCCACGGGAATCTGCTGTCGAAGTCAATAATGACGGCCCTATTTTCTTTTCCCGAATGCTGTGTCAAATTTTGCGGACGTCCTCCAAATCATGATAGGGTATCCCTAGACAACATAGGGGCTATGCGTCGTATTCTTCGTCCAGTCAATCACCCTGTGTGCGCGGTGAAGTGACACACGGGACCGCATGGCAGGTGCCTCATTGCGAGGGCTATCATCAACAGGTGATGGAGGCAATCTTGGCCCGCACTCCTTCCGTTTCTATAAATTCTTGTCCCTTTTATTTTTCCAGGTATATCGAGAGCTAACTCGAGGAGCACAAATTCTTACGGGAGAGGAGGAGTTCAAAATTCTGAGAGTTGGATGGAGGGCGAATCTTCCCATTCCTCGAAGAGAAGCAGGTCCAGTGGTAGTAGTTCCAGGAGGCTTTCAGACCTTGAAGGGCACTTCAGCGAAAGGGCCCAATCACATCTCGTAAGCCAAGTTTTCTTGCCCTTTTCTCATTCTTTCTTCCTTTCTTCTGACCAAATCTCACCCCCATTCCTTGTATGTGTAGGTTGTGATGAAATCATAAATCTTATGGGAGTTGGTAGTAGCAGCGTACAGGGGCCTCCCAGATTTTCAGAAGGCGAGGCTAGACGTGATGGGATTTGGTACCTTCCTTCGGATCGAGCCGATCCAGCTTGACCTAGTCCTGATCCAAGCCTGTGTGAGAGATGGGACCCAGTGAGCCGGGCATTCCTGATGCCCTGGGGGCACATGGTGCCCAGCTTGGAGGATGTGGTCCGGATCACAAGCCTGAAAGTAGAGGGCGAGGCAGTGACCGGAGTCACTTACGCGGACTATAGAGAAGGTGCCCAGAAGTTACTGGGTTTGGACCTGGATGGTCGGAAAAATAGGTCGGTAGCTAGGGCGTCCCTGATGGATGCATTAGGGCTCACCGACACTCGTCGGCGGGACGATGAATCCTCAGAAGAGTTTATGGAAAGGATAGAAATAGGATGCCGCGCCGTGTACTGCACAGATTTCGGCGACTGGGAAAGATGCAACATAGATTTGAGGAGATTTCTCCTCTTCCTTTTGGGGAGATTGGTACTGGGCTCGAAAGGGGACGGTATCCAATGTTGCTTCCTGGAGCTGCTGTCAGATCTTGAAAGAGTAGGGTATTATGCCTGGGGAGCCGCCATGCTGGCACACTTGTTTGCAGGCCTATTCCGAGAAACGGATCGTGAGATGACTGTGAGTGGTTTCACACCATTCATCCAGGTATTTTTGGTCTTGCTTGTTTTGTATTTTTTTTGTGTTTTTGCAAAGTTCTGATGGCCTGCGCCGAGCAGCTGTGGAGCTATTACTACCTCCCTATGGGGAGAGCTCGGCATTGGCGACCTGTGATGGTGCCGCTAGCCAGGCGGTGGGAACCCATCATGAGTGCGGCACCCCTAACCTACCAACTGATGGTGCTAAGGCGAGAGCTACAGGAGTTCCCTGCAGCGATGGTAAACTGGAGACCCTACTCAGACATGGTCGATGCCGACCAGCCGTGGGTTCTAGCAAGTCGTGCTCGGTTCGGACGGGAACTATGGATGCACTGCCTGAATGAAATCGAGCCGCTTCGGCTACGATTAGTTATGAGGACTTTAGGACTGGCTCAAGAATGGGTGGATACGGCTGCACCACCTCGTGTCGGGAGAAAGACGCGGGGACCGGCGACCTGTATTGACTGGCGCGTGCGATTCCCCGAACAGCATGAAGATTGGCAACGGGGTGGCATGATTGTAGAATCGCAGGCGCGGGATAGCGAAGACTACTTGCGTCTATATAGGATAAAGTACGCAGAGCGGCTCCAACCCCGGGGACTTGTGGAGGTAGGTTTCCCCTTTTCTCTTCTCTTCTTTCTCCTTTTCTTGGTTTTCTGGTGAAAATGCTGACTTGTAAGGCTGCAGGATGTCCGGGATGCCATGATAGCGAATTTTCGAACTCGCACGGCAGAGATGGAACAACAGTTGGGCGATGCCCGCGGAGCTACGAGGGCCTTGGTAGGTGTACAGTACGTTCCTAATTAAAACCCCAGATTCCAGATGTTGGCTGCTAATTCACGCGGTCATAGCATGCCCAGATTGGCGCGGCTTCCCCAGCGATGAGAGTGGGTGGTGCCGCTTCCAGCTTGTGGATTCCCACCTCAGAACTTGACTCGCTTCATGAGCAACTTGCTCATGCCATGCAGCGTGCCGCAGAGGCAGAAGGGATGCTCTGTATACAGGTAAAAGTTTCAGTGTTGGGTTCTCTTGGTTTACGCCTTATCGCGTATCTGAGATGGTACATTTGGCAGGAAAAGGAGACGGAAGGAGCGCTTGCCCAAGCTGCGCAGAAGGAGGCTAGGATAGCAGAACTGGAGAGGGAACTGCGGCGTCATCCTGGTGACGACTCCTCTAGGGATGCCGTGGAACTGAGGATTACTCTCCAGTTGGAGAGGGAAGACCGTGAGAGAGAACGGGCAGAGAGAGAAATAGACGCAGAGAGAGAAAGAGCCAACAGTTTGGCTGAAAGGGAGGAACGAAGGGTCATGGAGGCCCAACTATTCGAACTCCGAATCAGCCTTGGTCTTGCTGAACAGTGGCTGAGAGATGGTGAGGAGCGCTACCGAAGAGCACGAGAGCGTGGCTTTCGTGTTGGTAGCTTCTCTACTGCTTCCGTAGATCAACGCCGGGATGCGGGAATAGGAAGAGGAGTACAGAGCGGTAGGAGTACCGCTTTTCGTAGTTGGGTAGCACCTTTGAGAGTGTTTTGTCCGGAGAGTAGTGGGACGAGTAATGCAGAGAGACAGGGCGGAACTTGATGTAATTTTAATTTTTATTTTTTGGAATAAAATACAAGGTTTGGTTTATTTATTTTTCACCTTTACTTCAGTTGCCTGAATCCCTGCACATATCACTGAAACAAACAAATCAGAATTTCTGTTCTGACTTGGCCCCTTGCTCAATAAGCAAATGGTCACTGTGACTGTCCTTGATAACTGGTCAAGGGGCCAAGCCTTTATTTAACGAAGGCAAGGGAAAGATGCGGTGATGATAAATGCGACAGGCAAGCACACGAATGCAAGCGGTATTAACAGTGAGATGCTGCACGCAAATGTAATCATGCAAAATTGATTTGTTTTCTTTTTTATATTTGATATTTTTTTGTTTTATCATAAAAAGATTTTTTTTATTTGCAAATATGTGCATTTTCTCTTTTCATTTTTTTTGCTTTTATCATTTCAAAAAAAAAAATTTATTGCTAACGCCCGGCAAGCACCCAAATGGCACCTAACCTACGTGAGACAGGGGTTTCTTACTAACCTCCCAGGTATCCTAAGTGCACATCTAGGTTGATTTGGGCATCTAGACCCCTCGAATGATGATCCCGCCGGCTAAGACTTACCCTGATGACAATACCGTCATGCCATGCTTAGGCTCCCAGTTGCTTCCGACCACAGGGATTCACCCAAAAGGTGTTCGAGGTAAATGATTTGCCCGACCCGGGTCTGTTTCCTCACAACTCTAGATGGTATAAGATGGAACACCCTGGAACCCTAACGACCAACCGCGCGACGCTGACCCGGAATCAGACGCCGTCGCACCCATAGGTGACGCGCTTGCATTGGCCTAAGCCCGAGGTTAAACAAGAAGACATCAAGGTGGTAAACAGGGGTCTTGACCAGCCAGAAACACGGAGACTCCTTCGCAGCGATAGTTTTTACTTTTCAACGTAGGCAACCAAATGTGTATATTAAAATAAGGTCGCAGACCCTAGGTAGTTTTCACCCTTCAGAAACTCCATCGAACCTTCATCTTTAGAGGGAGAAGGAAGAGCGTAGGGGATAAACCTCCTGAGAGGACCGGCAAAGCCGTTAACCCAGCGAGCGAATAAGGGCCCATTAACTCTTTCCTTTCGGTCAACTTCGGACCAAATTTCGAGCATTTACATTCCACGGCCCCTTTTGTGGATTCAGACTTTTGCTTTGAGGGGTTCCGTTTATCGCAACAGGCACGGTCACGACCAGGCTTTTCCTCTTGATTTTGATTTTGTATTTCTTTTTATGAGGGAGATATAGTCGTTTGACGTTTGTGGGCTCCCTTTGTGTATGCCTGCGGGGACACTGCCCTCTTCTCGTGCACTGATCGATGCTCGAGGAAATGGATCCTACTCTTGCCCTTGGGGTTTGAGTTTCGGTTTCTCATGCTCAGCGTTTTAAGGGCGCCGACTGTCTCATTTGGTCGAAGAGAAAAGAATAAAGATTACAGCTTCCGGAGATCTTCTAGGTGTGGCCCTACCGTAGGTGATGCTACCAACTTTTTTGAATAAAATACATAAGTGAACACATGTTAGCTTCCTTCGAGCGAGCATAGGCCGACGTGGCCGGACAGGGGTCTCCACGGTTCTGGCAAACCAAGACCCGGTGCCTACCAAGCCTTAATGGGCCCTATCCTAACATGAAGGTTAAATGCAGGGACTTAACTATATGGTGACTGCCGGGCATCGGCATTTTGAATTTTCCATATTTTTAGTGGTTTTCAATATTTCTTTATTTTTTGATGTTTTTATCTTTTCATGATTTTTTTGTTTGTGCTAAGGGTAGTATTTCTTAAGATAAAGCCCATTCCAAGGGTGGGATAACTCGGTCCCTTCGGCGTTGATTAGCTTGTAGGCGTTGCCAGGGTACGCGGCTTGAATTACAAATGGTCCTTCCCAATTGGGTTGGAGCTTAGAACGCGGCCCTCCAGGTTTGACAAAACTTCTTTTTACGACCATCTCACCAACTTTGAATTTTCTCTCAACGACTTTCTTTTGGTAAAAGCGAGCGAGTCTATTTTGATACACACGCGCGTGTTCGGCAGCGGCCAGCCGTTTCTCATCCAAGAGTTCCAACTGGGCGAGGAGTGAATTACGACGATCGTCGAGGGGAAATTCCTCGTCCAATTGTACCCTGAGAGAGGGGATCAGAGTCTCGTACGGGACTACCGCTTCCATACCATAAGTGAGGGCAAATGGAGTCTGCCCGGTGGGGGTACGGATTGAAGTGCGATAGGCCCATAGGGCTTCGATAAGCTTTTCTGGCCAGTCTGAAAACTTACTAGACTCGCAGGTTTTTTTAATGATTTTGAGCAATGTTTTATTGGTGGCCTCCGCTTAGCCGTTACCTTGTGGGTAATATGGCGATGAATGATGCAATGCAATTGCGTACCTTTTGCAGAGGTCCTGTAGGTCCTGAGAAATGAATTGTGGCCCATTGTCGGTGACGATCGTGCTTGGGATGCCGAATCTGGCGAGGATGTTCTTCATGATGAACTTGCAGACTGTTGATGCCTTGATTTCCGCGTAAGCTTCGGCCCATTTGGTGAAGTATTCCGTCGCAGTAAGGATGAAAGATTTCTGCTTGGTGAGGGAATTGAGATCACCTAGGGGACCAATGATGTCGAATGCCCACATGGAGAAAGGCCATGGGGAGGATATTGGATGAAGTGAGGAAGATGGTGAATGGATTTTATCGGCGTGAAGTTGACACTTGACACACCTACGGACATAGACAGCACGATCTTCTTCCATAGTAGGCCAATAAAAGCCTTGACGAATGATCTTCTTGGCGAGCATCTGACTATTCACGTGGCCACCGCACACACCCGAGTGCGTCTCCTCTACACATTTCCAAACCTCGTCGTCGCCAAGACATCTTAACAGAATACCAGTAAGGCTCCTCCTATAGAGTAGACCTCCAACCAAAGTATATTTCTGAGCCACCCTTCTTATGGCTTTCTTGTCCTCTGTGGTGGCCCCTTCAGGATAAGACTGATCTTGGCAGTATTTGACAATTTCATAGAACCATGGTTTCTCTTCATCAGCCAGTTCTTCTTCGGCCTCTGCCAACATGATTTCCCTCTTTTCAAGGATATCTTCCTGCAGGATCTTCCTTGCTATCCTGTCTTTGATATTTACGTAGGAAGCATCATCGATTGCAGGAGCATGAAGATTGTAGATGGAAATGGACTTAAACCATCTTCCTAGAGAGAACCTTATGGATGATGCCAACGAGGCGAGGGCATCGGCGAGAATATTCTGATGACGAGGGACATGAACAAAGATCAGTTTGGCGAACAGTTTGGTAAAGGCAACAGTGAGTTCTTGGTATGGCTTGAGTTTGGGATCGCTAGTGCGATATTTAGTGAGCACCTGGCGAAGGATGAGTTGACTATCTCCTACGACTCGCAACTCAGTGATACGAAAAGAATGGGCGAGTTCTAGGCCAGCTAGAAGAGCTTCATATTCGGCTATATTGTTGGTGACTGAAAATTTGAGCTGGTATGCCAATGGGAATGTGAGGCCTTCAGGCGACAGGAGGGCGATGCCGATTCCTCTCCCTTGAGAATTTAGAGCTCCATCAAAATATAGTGTCCACATTGGCTCATCTGATTGGTTGACAGACATTAGTTCCTCATCTGGAAACTCTGATTGGACGGGATCGAACTTGGGAAGAGGATGCTGAGCGAGATACTCGGCTATGGCATAGCCTTTAATCGCCTTTTGCTGGATGTAGGTGATGTCGAACTGAGAGAGAAAACTTTACCAGCGTCCTAGCCTATCCGTAAGGACGGCTTTCTCCAGAAGGAATTTGATAGGATTCATCCGAGCAATCAAGTGGACCTCATGAGCCAAGAAGTAGTGTTTCAATTTCTGCACTACCCAAACGAGGGCAGCACAGGTTTTCTCCATGCCGGTGTACTTCTGCTCACAGGGATTGAGAAGTTTGGACAAGTAATAGGTTGCCCGTTCCTTGCCTTCTTCATCAGCTTGTGCGAGGACGGCTCCCACGGAGTCATCCAAGACTGAGACGTAAAGGATCAGAGGTTTTTCTGGTTTGGGTGGGATGAGAACGGGTGGACTAGCCAGATATTCCTTCAACCCTTCAAAAGCTTTCTGACATTTAGAATTCCAGTGGAATTCTACTCCTGGCTTGGTCAACTCGTAGAGAGGTCTACACCTTTGTGAATGTTGAGACACAAACCGACGAATAAACTGCAACCTCCCGATTAAACCTCGGACTTCCCTCAAATTCTGGGGAGGCGGCATATCCCTGATGGCCTTAGCTTTGTCGGGATCTATCTCGATCCCTCTTTTACTCACAATGAACCCCAGCAATTTACCCGACGACACACCAAACACACACTTTTTCGGGTTCATTTTCAATTGGAACACTCTTGACCTTTGCAAGACCTTAGCCAAAACTTCTGGATGTTCCATCCTGGTCCTTGATTTCACCAGTAAGTCATCCACATACACTTCTAGATATATGTGCATCATGTCATGAAATATGGCCATCATCGCTCTTTGGTAAGTAGCTCCAGCATTTTTTAATCCGAACGGCATGACCACGTAACAATATGTTCCCCAAGGGGTAGTGAATGACGTCTTTTCCTGATCCTCTTCTGCTAAACGAATTTGATTGTATCATGAAAATCCATCCATGAAAGAGAGGGTTTCGTAGCCTGCCGTGTTATCAATCAGCACATCAATGTGAGGTAAGGGAAAATCATCCTTTGGACACGCGCGGTTAAGGTCCCGGAAGTCGATGCAAATCCTGACTTTCCCATCTTTTTTCATGACCGGGACAATGTTCGCCACCCATTGAGGATACAGGACGACTCTAATGAACCTGGCTTTGTGGAGCTTATCGACCTCTTCCTTCATTTTCAAAGCCATCTGAGGGTGGAAACGCCTTAACCTTTGTTTTACCGAGATGGACCCTGGTTTTAGGGTTAAACGGTGTTCGACCAAGGTTGAATCCAGACCCGACATATCCTCATAGCTCCATGCAAACGTGTCCTTATATTCCTTGAGAACCTCAATTAATGCCTCTTCTTCAGAGGGTGGTAGGTTGTCACTTATGAGGATGATCCTAGGGTCTTCCTCAGTTCCCAAGTTGACTTCTTTGGTGGATTCTTCTATGGCGGTTGACGGCTCGTCGAATCTCCTCATTCCACTAGCGTATGCGCCCGCCGCATCCTCATATTCTTCACCCTCATCTTCAGTGGGGCATTCTTCATCCGTGATCTCGTAGACTCCATACCCTTCATCAGATGCACAGTCGCCCTCGCATTCTATTTCGGGTAGCTGGATGGGATTTTCTAACAACTGGGGGATGGCAAGAAGGGCCTGACACCTGGCGGCCAAATCCAGAAGGAATCGACGAGGGATCTGCCTACCCTTGGATTTCTTCCTAGGTACTACCCTTGGCCTATCATTCCTAAATTGACTGACAATATTTACAGAAGAAGAGGAAGACGAAGAGGATGGTGTAGAATGTACAGGAGAAGACCCCTCAGAGGAGGGGTAGAAAAGGTCGCTCATCGGACCTTGGACGGGTGGTCCGCAAGGCGGTACGCACCCGTGGGAGATGTAGGAGGTTTCCTCAACGAAGATGTGTTGTTGGGGAGTTTGAAAATTGACGTTTTTTTTTCGTTTTCATTTTTAATGACAAAGCAGTGAAAAGAGATTGGAGGAGAGAGAAAAGGGGTTATGGCTAGAGGATTGTGAGGCTCATAGAGCAGATCATGGTTGAAGACCTGACGCGGGTTGAAAAGCCCGCGCAGGTATGTAAGCAAAGAAGGGGACCTGGGAAGATCATCAGATAATTGTCTGGCCCAGGAAGGAGATATCAGCAAAGGCTGAGACGAGTGCATGGAGAAGATGGCGGCTAATGAGCCGTCAACGGCAATGCTGAGGACGGATGAAGATCCGTCGATGACAGGGTCCTTCTGGCGAGGACGAGGATAGTTTGGAACCTTGGCAAGAGTGGTAATATTCTCTGGTATTTCGGAGATCAATGGTGGTCCTTCAAGCTGCGGAGACGAGAACATCCTTTCCAGTGCAACGGAAATATCCCGTATGTCGAACCATTTGTCCCACTCGCATTCCGGATCCTTGATCTTGCCTCTTTTGGTGATCCTCGGACGTTTTTCAGCCAAATATACAGCATGTGATCCCCCATATGCTTCTCGTGGGTGATCTCCCATCTGAACAACGGGCCCTCTGTTGAAGTGGTTTGATAGAGTCCACGTGAGGGGCTTCCAATCTGCCTTGAACGGTCCTTTGAAGCCTAGGCCAAACCTACGGTTCGACCTAATTTCTTTTGGCGGCTTGAGCATACCCTGTAACTGTGCGCCCAGACCTTTTCCCCGTTGATAGCCGATGTTCCTCATAATCTCCCAACCTTTGGAGTGAAAAGGGAGACATGATGTTGTGGTTGCCCTGACCGGCTCCTTTGGTGCTAGTGGAACATGAGATGGATCACGTACGTCCAGCAGTGACAATATGGGCCGATGAGACGGCCAAACAGAAGGCAGAGAGGAGTTGATAGCATCCACTGTGTGAAGGACAGGTGTACTGACCACTTTAATAATTCTCCCATTGTAAGGAAACTTCATGCACTGATGGTTGGTGGAAGGCACAACGTCCATGGCTTCGATGTAAGGGCGACCCAGTATAGCCTTGAATGTGGGGTCCATGTCGAGGGCATGGAATTCCGTGGGAATTGACATGGGGCCTAGTTCTGCCTTCAGGATAATCATCCCCTGCGGCGGCCTTTTGCTATTGTCATAGGCCGTGACCGTGATCGAGGAAGGTCTTATTTGTTCCTCGTCGATCCCACACAACTGAAGAGTGCACATGGAGATCACATTTATGGACGCACCCGTGTCCACAAGACACGGGTTTATGGATACCCCATTGATTTTTATTGAAATGCATAATGCATATTTCCGAGCTTCCTTGGGAGCGAGCTCGTAGTTGTGAAACATGATGGCTGGTTGTGTGTCTGTTAGGGTCAGGACGGTCGAAATCTTCTCCACGGGGAGGTCTTCATTTACCATGACCTTTTGAAGATATTCCATCAAGGCCGCCTGGTGGGATGTGGATCTTTGAAGAAGCTCCAGGATGGAGATCCGAGCAGGCGTCTTGTCCAAATGTTTTAATAGGTCATACTGTGTTCCAGGGATAGCTCTTTCTGGTTGTTCTCCATCATCCTTCTCTGGCTGAGATTGCTCGGGATTCTGACTGTTGTGGGGGAAAACCCTGTGGAAAATCCTTCCACTCCGGAGCACCATTGCCTGCGGCTTTTGTACCCCTGTGGGGGTAGCAGTGGGTTTCAATAGGGGTTTGAGGGGTAGTAGTGGAGGAATGGTTGATGAAGCAGGGGTGATGACGGGAGCAGGGATTCTGATGAGGGGTTTGTTAGGTGGCGGCATGGCGGAGGTAGAGGGGATATCACACGGATTATGAAGGATAAGGGGTTTGGAAGGTGGAGGCGGAGGCAAAGTGGAAGTGGGTAAGGTTTGAAACGGGTAATGGTTTTGAGGTGGATGGTGGGTGATGAGTGGTTTTAAAGGCATTAGTGGTGATGTGGTGGAGAAAGACGGGGTTATGTATGGTTGACGGATGATAAGGGGTTTAGAAGGCGTAGGGGTAAATGTGGTAGAGGTGGATGGTAAAGTGGGGGAGTGAGAGAAGGTGAGAGGGTGTGAAGGCGTAGTGGAGAGTGTCGGTTGATAGGAGGTCGGGGTGCAGATGAGAGGGCGTAATGGTAGTGGAAATGGTGATGGTGATACTGACGCGGGTTGATGAGAGAGAGGTGCTACCCGGGCAAGGTGAGGGGGTTGCATGACGATAGGTTTGGAGGTAGAAAGAATGGAGGTGCTTTCCTGGTGCCACACCTGCTCTCTCCCGACTTCTGGGAAGGAGGAGATGGGGTTAACCTGATGATTGGGCTGTTGGTGCTCCGGTAATAGATTCTGGATTATGCCCATGTCGGGCTGTTGTTGTGGGGCCTGCTGAGCCTGCTGTTGTTGTTGTGGTTGCTGTTGCTGTTGCTGTTGTAACTGCTGCTGTGGCCGATGAGGAAGTCTCCTAGCCTTGAGAGCCGTGACGTATCGTCTCATCTCATCCCAATCTATTTGATGTTCATCATTCATATCATGGATGTAATCTTTGAAGTGGAAGCAGTAATCTACTGTGTGTCCCGGCTGCCTGTGGTAGACACAGTATTTGGAGGTATCGACATTGGGGGGCCACGCGGGCCTTTCTCTGGGTAGGGCGAGTTGGTTTGATGCCATGAGGGCATTAAAAATGTCTGCTAAGATTTCCGGCAATGGTGGATAGTAGGCTCTTTTGGGACCGAGCGGCCTCCTTTGTTGCTGTTGGGGACCATAGTTCCCCGGGGGTGGAACTTGGTTGTACTGAAGCGGTGGTTGTTGTTGCTGAGGTTGTGGTTGTTGTTGCTGGGGTTGGCGTAATGGAGGCATATTATCCTGGGGTGGATTATTTTGGGGTGGAGGACGAAGAGGGAAAGGACCTGGTTGAAGGGGAAGTCGGGACATTTGTGGAGGCCTTGGGTTGACCGCATAGTTGGCATTGTTGACCGCACTGACTTGCTCATTTGTCACGACCCCTTCTGTGGCTCCGCCCGGGACACCAGCGCCTGTCTTTCTAACCACTTTGGGCTTCGGCGACTCAAACATGTTCATGATGGGGGAGTCTTTTAGCTGGGTTTGGATGTATCGGGCCCTTTCATAGAGTTCCTCCATTGTAGTAAGTTTATTCATGGCCAGGACATGTCTGAACTGTGGGGTTGCATTAGACACAATCATCTTCACTTGTTCGGGCTCGGAGAGGGTATCCCTTATTCTTTCCGCCAGAGACCTCCATCTATCAGCATATCGGACAAAATCCTCGTCGGGTTTCATCTTTTCGGCCACTAGGTCGGTAATGGAGAGTGAGGGACCGACCCTATCCCTATATTTCTATAAGAACCTTCTCTGGACTATTTCAAAATTCTCGGCCTCGCGGGGCTCCAGAGAATAGAACCACTCAAGCGCAGGACCATCCAATGATCTCCGAAAGAGGTATGCCAGGGACCTCTGATCGTTTTGCCAATAGGAGGATTCATACATGAAATCCTTGAGGTGAATGAAGGGGTTGCCGGTACCATTGTATCTGCGGTACGTGGGCATTTCGGAGGGAGGAAGATGAATGACGGGAAGGATTGGCAAAGCAACATCTGGGGTGGCTTTCACGTCCACCATTCTTCTTAGATTTTGAAACTGCTCGTCCATGCGATTGAACCTATTGAGGAGCGATTGGGCGAGCTCCTCTGGAGGTGAAGGTGACACTTGCCACTGGGGGAGAAACTGTCTCCCGGAGACTTGAGGGGGAAACCCCGAATGAGAGGGAGCTGTCGGACCACCGACAGTTGGCCCTGGCTGAAGCGGTGTGTGGGGAACAACGGGAGTTTGAGATTGTGACGGGAATTGGAATGAGGGTGGTTGTTGGCTCACTTGACCTTGAAGCGAGGGAGACTGGATGGCTTGCGCTAATGAGGGAGATAGAATGGCCTGCACGGACTCTTGGAGAGGTGCGATGACCGGAGTTGATTCCTGGGGCGTGGGGGAAACAGATTTCCCCTTTAGAATGGCCTGGAAGGCCCGGAGCTGTTCAGAGGTAAGCTCCGTGTTGGCGAGGACGCCCAGTAAAGAAGAGATATCCTGTGGTGGGGACGTGTCCCCGGTAATAACCTGCACCTCATGCGAGGGGTCATGAGAAGGACCCGAGTCCATAGCATAGACTCGCGGGTCGGCTGACAAACCACGGCTAGGGTGGTTCTCCTCAAAAGACTCGTGAGACATGCTCACAGTTTTCCCAGAACGTAAAAACATACACTAGCAAGTAGGTAGCAGAGATTATCAAACAAGTGGATGCCTTTACGCCCTTTTTTGTGTTTTGATTTTGATGATTTTTTTTTTGTATTTTTAGCGAGATCCGAAGTTCACACAAAATGGGGACCCTAGTTTGTTTTTGTTTCACCGCCGTGTCAGCTAGGGTCTCTCGTCTCACCACGAATGAAATGACTAACTTCGGGGAACTTCAATGGTACAACCAGCCCAGTGAACGAAGAGGAGATTCTTCGATGTCGGGGACTTACGGAGGTCCCAGTGTAGGAGATTCTAGTCCGTTGAGAGGAATTCCCAAACGGAGAGTCATTCCTTCACCGGGAAAGGGTGATCCTCAAAAAATGAAAAAAAGGATAGAAAAGAGGAATGGATGTATGCAATGGAATGCTGACAGATATATAGAGTAAGAAAACAACAGAAATAACAGACATATAATAAACAAACAACCAATCACAACTGATAGTGCTGCCGTGAGCACAACGGGGGCGCACGCGGGCGCCAAGGTGGAGAGGCACGGGTGGTGCCGAACTTGCAAGGGTAGCCGAAAGGAGGCAGTAGACGTCCCACCGTGATCGCCAATCTGTGAGCGACGTCACGCGGTTCGGGGAAGAGCGGAGAGGGCGCGGAGCGCGCGCGGGCTCCTCTTTTCTTTCTTTTGGGTGTTTGTTGCGGCAACACAGAAATAAGAGAAGAGAGAGAAGGGGCCACCACGGGAGATTGCTCCGTCGGGGCGAGCGGGACAAGTGTGATATAGCAAAATATGGGGTTTAAACGGCCATAGCGGGAAGTGACTCGCCGCGGCCTCGGGGGGACGGGAATGGTGCAAAAATTAAATAACAAGAATTGAAACGGCCATTGGGGAAGTGACTCGCCGCGGCCTCGAGAATATGAACAGATAATAAGATGACAGAATATAGAGAGAATACAAAGAGCGGGAATTTAAACGGCCATTGGGGAAGTGACTCGCCGCGGCCTCGAGAACACAAACAGATAAGAATATAACGTATAAGAACGTGAATTTAAACGGCCATTGGGGAAGTGACTCGCCGCGGCCTCGAGAACACGAATAGATAAGAATATAACGTATAAGAACGGGAATTTAAACGGCCATTGGGGAAGTGACTCGCCGCGGCCTCGAGGATATGAGCAGAATATAACAGAGTATAAGAGAATATAAGAACGGAAATTTAAACGGCCATTGGGGAAGTGACTCGCCGCGGCCTCGAAAATAAGATGTGATCGCCAGGGGCCGAAAGACCCCAAAATAAGAAAGTGATCGCGCCTACCTCAAGAGCGGGAGATGGCGGGTTGCTTCTTCCTCTCCCTCCGGCCGGCCGACGGAGAGGGCTTTCCTCGACTACCCTTGCAAAACAACGACAAACAAATGACAAGTGGATTAGAAAGATGGAGGTGTAGTATTCAAATCCTTGCGATAAAAATAACGAAATGATGGCAAGACACACACCTGGTTGGTGTTATCTTTTAAACCCCTCTCGGACTCGAGTAGGGGGAAAATGAGATGATGGATGCAAGAAGTATAAAAGAAGAGGCGCCCTTATGAAGGGGGATAGAGGATGCGAGATGATGAATGCAAAAGAACTATGAAGAGAAAGGGGAAGAAAAGGCTTATTGGATGAGCCGAGGGTGAAATCCGCCGGAGCTCCGGCAGCGTGGGGACGACGTGGAAGCGCGGTGGATGAAGACGACCTTCCTCTCGCGAGCGTGAGCACCCGAGAAGCCGGCAGAACCTCCACCTACAAAAGAACCCACGGGTTAGAAAATGACTCCGTAGCCTCTGGGCTCCGGCAGCCTATCGGATCACTTCTAAGCTCCTCCAAAACTGAGGGGGTGGGCCTCTATTTATAGGGCTCCGGAGGGTGGAGGCGTCCAGGATCCTGGACACCTCCATCAGGGCCGAAAAAATATTTTATTCTATTTTTATTGATTTTTTTGGAATACTTTTGTGGAGGCGTCCAGGGTCCCGGACGCCTCAAGTAGGTCCACCGAAAATCGACGACGGTCGCACGCGGTTTGGCACAACGCGTGGTTTTGTGAGCGGCGCCTCGTGATTCAGAAATGGGCGCGTCCAGCTGACTGGACGTCTCTAAAATTTGGATTTTTTTCACACACGACAAACCGTCGTTCGGTGGCCGGCACTCGTGAGGGAGTTGATGGAGGCGTCCAGGGGCCTGGACGCCTCCAAAAATATGTTATTTTTATTGTGATTTTGTCTTTTATGCCAAGGCTGGCATTTTTGATTTTTTTATTTGTTTTTATGGAGGCGTCGAGGGACCTGGACGCCTCCATTAATATATATATATATATTTATTTTTTGTTTTTATTTTATGCCAACTGGCATTTTACAAACATTTATTATTATTTTTTTATTTTTATGGAGGCGTCCAGGGGCCTGGACGCCTCCATTAAAAAATATATATATATTTATTTATTTATGGGCCCTGAGAAAATAATAAAATAAATTAAAAAGATGGGGGCGTCCAGGGGCTTGGACGCCCCCATTAAGACCCACCCGAGTCCTAGTCAGCGGCCGCCCGGCAGACATCCTTCTTGGTTCCGGAACCTCCTGATGCGTCCGACTGATGTTGATGCCTTCCGAATGCCGTGACGAGACGATTCCGGATGCCGAAAAGGGCGGAAGAAGACTCAAGAAAAGGAAGCACTCAAGTGATTCAAAACGCGTAAGCCGTCGCGGGGCGTCGTATAGTAATATGAGACTTTCTCAGGAGACGTCAGGAATGGCGTGTCTACACTTACCAAAGAGCGATGATGGCCATATTTCATGACATGATGCACATATATCTGGAAGTGTATGTGGATGACTTATTGGTAAAATCATGGACCAGGATGGAACATCCAGAAGTTTTGGCTAAGGTCTTGCAGAGGTCAAGGGAGTTCCAACTGAAAATGAACCCGAAGAAGTGTATGTTTGGTGTGTCGTCAGGTAAATTGCTGGGGTTCATTATGAGCAAAAGAGGGATCGGGATAGATCCTGACAAAGCTAAGGCTATCAGGGATATGCCGCCTCCCAAGAATTTGAGGGAAGTCCGAGGTTTAATCGGGAGGTTGCAGTTTATTCGTCGGTTTGTGTCCCAACATTCACAAAGGTGTAGACCTCTCTACGAGTTGACCAAGCCAGGAGTAGAATTCCACTGGAATTCTAAATGTCAGAAAGCTTTTGAAGGGTTAAAGGAATATCTGGCTAGTCCACCCGTTCTCATTCCACCCAAATCGGAAAAACCTCTGATCCTTTACGTCTCAGTGTTGGATGACTCCGTAGGAGCCGTCCTCGCACAAGCTGATGAAGAAGGCAAGGAACGGGCAACTTATTACTTGTCCAAACTTCACAATCCCTGTGAGCAGAAGTACACCGGCATGGAGAAAACCTGTGCTGCCCTCGTTTGGGTAGTGCAGAAATTGAAGCACTACTTCTTGGCTCACGAGGTCCACTTGATTGCTCGAATGAATCCTATCAAATTCCTTCTGGAGAAATCTGTCCTTACGGATAGATTAGCATGCTGGCAAAGTTTTCTCTCTCAGTTTGACATCGTCTACGTCCAGCAAAAGGCGATTAAAGGCTATGCCATAGCCGAGCATCTCGCTCACCATCCTCTTCCCAAGTTCGATCCCGTCCAATCAGAGTTTCCAGATGAGGAACTAATGTCCATCAACCAATCAGATGAGCCAATGTGGACGCTATATTTTGATGGAGCTCTAAATTCTCAAGGGAGAGGAATCGGCATCGCCCTCCTGTCGCCTGAAGGCCTCACATTCCCATTGGCATACCAACTCAAATTTCCAGTCACCAACAATATAGCTGAATATGAAGCCCTTCTAGCTGGCCTAGAACTCGCTCATTCTTTTCGTATCACTGAATTGCGAGTCGTAGGTGATAGTCAACTCATCCTTCGCCAGGTGCTCACTAAATATCGCACTCGTGATCCCAAACTCAAGCCATACCAAGAACTCTCTGCTGCCTTTGTCAAACTATTCACCAAACTGATCTTTGTTCATGTCCCTCGTCATCAGAATATTCTCGCCGACGCCCTCGCCTCGTTGGCATCATCCATAAGGTTCCCTCTAGGAAGATGGTTTAAGTCCATTTCCATCTATAAACTTCACGCCCCTGCAATCGATGATGCCTCCTACGTAAATATCAAAGACAGGATAGCAAGGAAGATCCTGCAGGAAGATATCCTTGAGAAGAGGGAAATCATGTTGGCAGAGGCCGAAGAAGAACTGGCTGATGAAGAGAAACCATGGTTCTATGAAATTGTCAAATACTGCCAAGATCAGTCTTATCCTGAAGGGGCCACCGCAGAGGACAAGAAAGCCATAAGAAGGGTGGCTCAGAAATATACTTTGGTTGGAGGTCTACTCTATAGGAGGAGCCATACTGGTATTCTGTTACGATGTCTTGGTGACGATGAGGTTTGGAAATGCGTAGAAGAGACGCACTCGGGTGTGTGCGGTGGCCACGTGAATAGTCAGATGCTCGCCAAAAAGATCATTCGGCAAGGTTTTTACTGGCCCACTATGGAAGAGGATTGTGCTGTCTATGTCCGTAGGTGTGTTAAGTGTCAACTTCACGCCGATAAAATCCATTCACCATCTTCCTCACTTCACCCAATATCCTCCCCGTGGCCTTTCTCCATGTGGGCATTCGACATCATTGGTCCCCTAGGTGATCCCAATTCCCTCACCAAGCAGAAATCTTTCATCCTTACTGCAACGGAATACTTCACCAAATGGGCCGAAGCTGAAGCTTACGCGGAAATCAAGGCGTCAACAGTCTGCAAGTTCATCATGAAGAACATCGTCGCCAGATTCGGCGTCCCAAGCACGATCGTCACCGACAATGGGCCACAGTTCATTTCTCAGGACCTACAGGACCTCTGCAAAAGGTACGCAATTGCATTGCATCATTCATCGCCTTATTACCCACAAGGTAACGGCCAAGCGGAGGCCACCAATAAAACATTGCTCAAAATCATCAAAAAAACCTGCGAGTCTAGTAAGTTTTCAGACTGGCCAGAAAAGCTTATCGAAGCTCTATGGGCCTATCGCACTTCAATCCGTACCCCCACCGGGCAGACTCCATTTACCCTTACTTATGATATGGAAGCGGTAGTCCCGTACGAGACTCTGATCCATTCTCTCAGGGTACAATTGGATGAGGAATTTCCCCTCGACGATCGTCGTGATTCACTCCTCGCCCAGTTGGAACTCTTGGATGAGAAGCGGCTGGCCGCTGCCGAACACGCGCGTGTGTATCAAAATAGACTCGCTCGCTTTTACCAAAAGAAAGTCGTTGAGAGAAAATTCAAAGTTGGTGAGATGGTCGTAAAAAGAATTTTTGTCAAACCTGGAGGTCCGCGTTCTAAGCTCCAACCCAATTGGGAAGGACCATTTGTAACTCAAGCCGTGTACCCTGGCAACGCCTACAAGCTAATCAACGCCGAAGGGACCGAGTTATCCCACCCTTGGAATGGGCTTTATCTTAAGAAATACTACCCTTAGCACAAAATAAACAAAAAATGATGAAAAGATAAAAACATCAAAAAATAAAGAAATTTTGAAAACCACTAAAAATATGGAAAATTCAAAATGCCGATGCCCGGCAGTCACCATATAGTTAAGTCCCTGCATTTAACCTTCATGTTAGGATATGGCCCATTAAGGCTTGGTAGGCACCGGGTCTTGGTTTGCCAGAACCGTGGAGATCCATGTCCGGCCACGTCGGCCTATGCTCACTCGAAGGAAGCCAACATGTGGTCACTTATGTATTTTATTCAAAAAAGGTCGGTAGCATCACCTACGGTGGAGCGTCACCCAGAAGATCTCCGGAAGCTGTAATCTTTATTCTTTTCCCTTCGACCAAATGAGACAGTCGGCGCCCTTAAAATGCTGAGCATGAGAAACCGAAACTCAAACCCCAAAGGCAAGAGTAGGATCCATTTCCTCGAGCATCGATCAGAGCACGAGAAGAGGGCATCCCGGACATCCTGCAGCCTTACAAGTCAGCATTTTCACCAGAAAAACCAAGAAAAGGAGAAAGAAAAGAAGAGAAAAGGGGAAACCTACCTCCATAAGTTCCCGAGGTTGGAACCGTTCTGCGTACTTTGTCCTATATAGACGCAAGTAGTCCTCGCTATCCCGCGCCTGTGATTCTACAATCGTGCCAGCCCGTTGCCAGTCCTCGTACTGTTCGGGGAATCGCACGCGCCAGTCAATGCAGGTCGCCGGTCCCCGCGTCTTTCTCCCGACACGAGGTGGCGCCGCTGAATCCACCCATTCTTGAGCCAGTCCTAAAGTTTTCATAACTAATCGTAGCCGAAGCGGCTCGATTTCATTCAGGCAGTGCATCCACAGTTCCCGTCCGAACCGGGCACGACTTGCTAGAACCCACGGCTGGTCGGCATCGACCATATCTGAGTAGGGTCTCCAGTTTACCATCGCTGCAGGAAACTCCTGTAGCTCTCGCCTTAGCACCATCAGTTGGTAGGTTAGGGGTGCCGCACTCATGATGGGCTCCCACCGCCTGGCTAACGGCACCACCACGGGTCGCCAATGCCGAGCTCTCCCCATAGGGAGGTAATAATAGCTCCACAGCTGCTCGGCGCAAGTCATCAGTACTTTGCAAAAACACAAAAAAAATACAAAACAAGCAAAACCAAATAAATACCTGGATGATGGTGTGAAACCACTCACAATCATCTCACGATCCGTTTCTTGGAATAGGCCTGCAAACAAGTGTGCCAGCATGGCGGCTCCCCAGGCATAATACCCTACTCTTTCAAGGTCTGACAGCAGCTCCAGGAAGCAACATTGGATACCGTCCCCTTTCGAGCTCAGTACCAATCTCCCCAAAAGGAAGAGGAGAAATCTCCTCAAATCTATGTTGCATCTTTCCCAGTTGCCGAAATCTGTGCAGTACACGGCACGGCATCCTATTTCCATCCTTTCCATGAACTCTTCTGAGGATTCATCGTCCCGCCGACGAGTGTCGGTGAGCCCTAATGCATCCATCAGGGACGCCCTAGCTACCGACCTATTTTTCCGACCATCTAAGTCCAAACCCAGTAACTTCTGGGCACCTTCTCTGTAGTCCGCGTAAGTGACTCCGGTCACTGCCTCGCCCTCTACCTTCAGGCTTGTGATCCGGACCACATCCTCCAAGCTGGGCACCATGTGCCCCCACGGCATCAGGAATGCCCGACTCACTGGGTCCCATCTCTCACACAAGGCTTGGATCAGGACCAGGTCGAGCTGGATCGGCTCGATCCGAAGGAAGGTACCAAATCCCATCACGTCTAGCCTCGCCTTCTGAAAATCTGGGAGGCCCCTGTACGCTGCTACTACCAACTCCCATAAGATTTGTGATTTCATCACAACCTACACATACAAGGAATGGGGGTGAGGTTTGGTTAGAAGAAAGGAAGAAAGAATGAAAAAGGGGCAAGAAAACTTGGCTTACGAGTTGTGGGCCCTTTCGCTGAAGTGCCCTTCAAGGTCTGAAAGTCTCCTGGAACTACTACCACTGGACCTGCTTCTCTTCGAGGAATGGGAAGATTCGCCCTCCATCCAACTCTCAGAATTTTGAACTCCTCCTCTCCCGTGAAAACTCGTGCTCCTCGAGTTAGCTCTCGATATACCTGGGAAAATAAAAGGGACAAGAATTTATAGAAACGGAAGGAGTGCGGGCCAAGATTGCCTCCATCACCTGTTAATGATAGCCCTCGCAATGAGGCACCGGCCAAGCGGTCCCATGTGTCGGTTCACCGCTCGCACAGGGTGATTGACTGGACGAAGAATAGGACGAATAGCCCCTATGATTGTCTAGGGATACCCTATCATGATTTGGAGGACGTCCGCAAAATTTGACACAACGTTGGGAAAAGAAACTAGGGCCGTCTTTTTTTGACTTCGACGGCAGATTCCCGTGGAAAATGGTCACAAGACGCGATTCTCCGCTTGAGGCGGAGTCTCGGCAGACCCATCACATGGGAACAGTGCAAAGGAAAAGAAGTGTAGGGAAGAAGGAACGCACAAGAGAACGAACAAGCAGCAGAAAATCAAATCATTCCATTCATAATTCTACATAAGCTGTCACAAACACTACAATCATAGAGAGGTGGCGGGTCCACTAGCTCGCCAATCCTCACCATCACTCATCTCTCTGGGCACTCTCCTCCTCTCCCCCGAGGTGAGGGTCCCTCAGAAGCCTCCGGGATCCCCGTGCAGTAGCACCTGCCTCGCCTCTTGGCGCCTGCTCCGCAGCAGTGACTCGCTGCTCCTCCCCTGGCGTGGCGAAGAAGCCACTAGTGGCAAAGCGACCGGACTGGCGGAGTCGCTCCCCGAACTCTCGCGCTCTCTCGTAGCGCGTCTCCATCCCTCCTAGCCTCTGCACGACGGCTTGAAGGCCCAGCTGGAGCTCCCTCACTTGGGCCTCCAAGGCCCTCCTCTCAGTCAGATCCCGCTGTCGCTCGGACCTTCTCTCGGCTTTCTCTCTCTCTGCCTCTCTCCTCATCATCTGCAGAAGAACCCTTAACTCCAGGATGTCTGGAGAAGGTCTCTCCTCACCACGATGCCGCAGCTCCGCTACAGTCGCCACCCAGGCGTCACGCTCCTCTTCCGCCCGGGTCGCGCGGGCCACCGCACCGGCAAGTTGCTCCCGGAGGGAGGCAATCTCAAGAAAAGGGGCCGAGAAACTGGAAGATCCGCCAGCCACTCCCACCGTCGCTGTCTGCTGGGCACGCTGGAACAAAATAAATAACGGCCGTCAGTGAAACTCCAAAATCTGAAGATAAAAGTACGGCACGTAACTTACCAGGAGCGACAGCTCATGTTGAGCGACGGCCAGCTGCCGCCTAGTCTCTGACAGTAGGGCACGCGAGCCGCCGATGCCACGCGTGTCCCCAGCTTGGGGAAGCCCCGCGTAACTCTCTCTCTGCCGCCGCAGGAAGTCGGCACTGTCCTACACCAGTACACCCCCTTGCTGTCCAGGGAGACGTACGGGCCAGTCCTCGAGCCTCGCCTTGCCGCGACTCTCCCTCCTGACGCGGCTCGGCTCGTCCGCACTCGCCCACTCATCGGCCAGACCCAGGGTCCTTGCCATGTCCTGCACCAAGAAAGGGGTCCCACATCAGTCAAAAAGAACGCGTCCCCTGTCTAGGACGCGTCCATCATTTAAGTGCGACACTCGCTGAACCCTTTCCCCCTCGCGCGGCTCGCTTCAAAACCCAAAATGAATTAAAAGAGGAAGAGATCGGAGAACCTACCGGACTGTGTTCACCTCCTCCCGCGCCATCGGGCCCCTCGGGTCCCTCGGGGGCCCGAAGCGGCCCTTCCTCCTCCATGGACGCCGTTCCGTGCTCTGGCGCGTCCCTCCTCGGGCGAGGAGTTCCTCGACCCTCTCCACCTTCACCATGATCGGGCCCACCGAACTCCATCAATCAAAAGAGGAGGAAGACGAAAAGGGGGCAAGCGAGTTTCGACAGAAGGCGGGCTCATTTGCGGGTAAGGCACGGGAGAAGAAAGGTCACCCGACGCTTTAAATTTGAATTCAAGGACTAAGACGCGTCCTCGCGCCTGGACGCGCCCAAAAGGGGGAGAAAGGAAACAGAATCCCCCCGTGCAAAGCGTAGTTCCCCGCTGTTCAGGGCAAGGTCTCGTGGAGCGTGCCTCGAAGGACAACTCAGTGTAAAGAAGAAAGTGTGGGAGAGAGAAAAGTACACACAACACAAGAAAGCCATTTTCATTTCATATAATAGCCGAAAGTACATCATACAGTGAGAAGGGTGACGTGTACAAGCAACTCTCTAACTCTCACCATCACCCTCTTGGTCATCTCTGTCCTCCCTCCTCTGCCAGGGATCCCTAGGGGGCCTCTGCGAACCCTGAGAAGCCGTGCTCGCCTCGCCCTGCGGTGGCACCCCAGCCTCGAAGGTGCGACGACGCTCCTCGGCCAAAGAGACCAGATAGCTGCCCATGGAAAAAGAACCAGACTGACGAAGTCGCGCCCCGCGTTCCTTCGCCCTCTGGTACCGCTCCTCGCTCTCCCGAAGCCTCCCCTCCGCCGTGCCGAGACTCAATCGGAGCTCCAGCAGCTGGGCCTCCAGAGCCCTCCTCTTGGTCTGATCCCGCTGTCGCTCCTCCCTCTCTCTCTCCCTCTCCTCTCTCTCTCTCTCATCGCCTCCCTCCTCGACTGCTCGAGGGCGATCCTCAGATCCAACACGTCACGAGGGAGCTCCTCAGCCTCCCGTCGACGCTCCTCCTCCAGCTCCACAATCCGGGCGTCACGCTCCGCAATCCGGGCGTCACGCTCCGCCACACGAGCGTCGCGCTCCTGCTCGGCACGAACAGCACGCGCTAGGGCCTCCCGAATCTCGGCCACCTGTCAAAGCACGCATGCACCATAAGAGAACAACAGTGATAGAAGGAAAGCAGCCAGAAGAGAGTCAAGGTCAGGCAAGCGCTCACTCGAGCCTCGCGGTCACGCTCGGCCTCCTCAGCCCGAGCCACCACATACGCCAGCTGCTCCTGGAGGGCAGAAACCTCCGGAGGAGGGCCCCGCGAACTGGAACCCGCTTCACCAGCCGTCCCGGCTGCCGCTGTCTGGTGGGCCCGCTAAAACACGGGGCAAACGTCAGTCAAAGGCTAAGCATCAAAAATCCAGGTCACAAAAAAATGCATCACATAAACTCACCAGGATCTCCAACTCCTGTCGGATGGCCACCAACTGCCGCCTGGCGTCCGCCAACTGGGCCCGCAAGTCGGCGATCATGGTATCATGAGCATCCTGCATTGCACGTAGGTGAGTACCACATGCATATACATATAAAAGAGTGAAGCATTCTCATTTCACTTACCCCTGCCATACCACCAAGGAAGAGGCGGTCCCCATACGTAGCTCGGTACCGTCTCATGTAGTCTGTGCTGTCCTGTACATGGGACACCACTGGGACCCCGCCCTGCTGCCAGTCCTGGTACTGTGCTGGGAAGCGCGTACGCCAGTCCACAACCTTCGCCTTCCCCTTGGTCTTCCGCCCAATGCGGGCCGGCTCTTCTACATCAACCCACTCCTGGGCCAGCCCCAACGTCCTCATAACCAGCCTCAGCCGAAGCGGCTCGATCTCGTTCAGGCAATGGACCCACACGTCCCGCCTGAAACGAGGAAGACCCGCTACAACCCAAGCCTGGCCAGCGTCTCCCATGCCCAGGTAGGGTCTCCACACCACCTGCATCACCATACATACATCATGTTAGTTACCATTCAGTCACATGCATAAACACAAAAAAATCATACGCATCATACCATGGCCTCGAGATACTCGCTCAGCTTCCGACGAAGTGATGCCAGCTGGTAGCCGTTGGGTGCTGCAACCACGACCGGCCTCCACCGCCGCGCCAGAGGCACGGCCCTCCTGTTCCCATGCCTAGCTCTCCCCATCGGGAAATAGTAATAGCTCCACACCTACATCCATCATACATCATTAGTACAATAATTGCATATTCAACTGTGGGAATGCATAAATAAAATGTTTACCTGGAGAAAAGGTGTGAAGCCGCTGACTGTCGTCTCCTTCTCCGAAGTCTGGGAGAGATCAGTAATCAAATGGGTAAGCAGAGCCGCTCCCCACGCGTAGTGCTCCACTATGTCAAGGTCCGCCAGAATCCCGAGGAAGCGGCAGTGGATGCCGTCCCCCTTTGTCCCCAACAGAAGGCGGCCCAGGAAGAAGAAAAGAAACCTCCGAAGGTCTAGATCCACCAGCTCTGTAACGACCCGAGAATCCGATTACCGGGAAGGCCCGATAACCCGAGACTCGCACCGCCGCCCACGAGCCGGGAGGGCTCGGAAGGGCTAAAAGGAGTGTGGAGGCACAAAGAAATAGGAAATAAAGCAAGACAACTCAACAAATAACAGAAATAAATAAACAACTACAACAGAGTCCAGTCCAACAGAAAGTACAGTCTAAAGCAGTAAAACGTACCACATGCCAAGTGAACACTCGGCCCGACAAGCTGGCAACTGAGAACCTCCGCTCCGCACCCTCGAACCTCGAGGAAGAACCGCCACACCTGAAAAGCAGGGAATGAGTCTCCAAAACAGAGACTCAGCAGGGATCCCGCGGAACCCCAACCGGAAACAACGGCGGTAGCAGAAAGGAGAGCTACGACTACAGCAGGAACAGCAGACCGGTGGCCGGTCAAAACTCGGCACTACAGCTACTCCTACTGCCAGAAGGCAGACCTCGACCATGCAGTCGAAGCTACCGAACCACGCTAGTCCCACCAACCGAAGTAAGAACACACGGCAACCACGCCGTAGAGGCCTATCCCCCGGACACAGCCGACCTGGACACGCTGTCCAAGGTGCAACCCCGACCATCCGATCGCGGGTATCGCACCACAAGACGGAACCTCGGTAAAGCCACTAGCGCTAGACTCACGGCGCAAGAACCGACACACGCGCCAAGATGAAACAACAGAACTCACCGGTCAACACGACCAAAAACCCGAAGGTCAAAGACACAGAGACTGACAGTCTGTCACTCCGTACTCGACAGGAGTACCACCCACTAGAAGCACAGCCGGTAGCGTCCCCTGACGTCTTACACCGCACCGCAGGTGAACTGCCTGGCGTGGTAGGTCCTACCCGAGGCGCGAACACCGTACAAGTAACCACAACAAGTGACTAGCTGGGGTCACGCCCGTCGACGTGTGTCCACAGTCCCCAACCACGTGTGCACACACAGACCACGCGTCCTAGGTCTGGCCCTCTGACTGGTTTTCCCCCGCAGCCGGACTCTGGCTAAGACGAGGGGCCCGACGGAAACCAGTCTAACCGTCCTCAGGGTAAGCCCGTACACCACTCCCTGGTGCGACCAGCACACGCGTACTGGTAGGCTACGACTAGTGGAGGGTCACTGAAGGAGTAGACTCTCAACTCAACGGAAAACAACATCCGAATCCGACGACGTACGGGGACCACCCCACGTACCGGCTCCGTCGCACGGTAACCACAATCGGAGGAGAAACGGGACTCACAGTCCACGGCCACGCACGCACCGTGCGCGAGAGTCGAGAAAACTCAAGTGGCGCTAAGCCACTGGACTCTGGACAGTCCTCTAAACGCACTACACCCAACGGTCCTTGAGTCACAAGACTCGGGGTCAAGACCGTTGTACGCAACAGCACAAGGCCGTCAATCTAGTCCAATCTCTAGGTCTAAAATCACGGTAGCACGAGTACCGAGACAACACACGAGTCGCCAAGACCACTCCCTCGGGAAGGGAACGCAAGGGACTAAGGCCACTCACAAGGGCCACACGGAAAAACACAGAAGCACGATTCCCAGGGCAGCACACAAGCCGCCACGACGATTTCCCATCTTGAAACAAGCGGGAAACCTCCAGCCCCAGGCCGGACAACTGGACTCGCAGTCCAAGGCCAAGCACATGGCCCACACGGGAATCGCCTTCCGAAGGAACCCACGATATGCGGGGGAGACCCCACCGCACACACACCGACACACGGTGACTCGATCAAGCGTAACACGAAAGCCTGGAACACGTGGGGTCACCCGGACCCACCACACCTACGGGCACGCTAATCGAGGCAACACGGTCCCTCCCGACACCCCAAAAACACCGACACAGAACCCATGGGGTGTCCGGGATATTCACAAGGCCGAAGGTCGACCACTAGGTCACAACCGGGTCGAACGGAGACCAACACAATGCGAACGGACGCTAAAAGGTCACCCGGACCCTTAAGCGCACGGGCACGCAAAATGAGGTAAACGGAACCTCCAGACACCCCAAAACACGGTCACGAAACTCCACTGGGTGTCCAAGGCACACACGGCCTAAGGGGAGAACGATCAGCCGCAGACCGCCCGCCCCGGGCAGCCCGGCTGGTCCCTCCAAGAACGCGCTGTAGGTCCACAGCGCGTTCAAGCAGAACGCGCTATGCACCTATAGCGCGACACGACAGATCGCGCTATATCCCTATAGCGCGACTGCACAGATCGCGTTAGGATCACCTAGCGCGACAAGGCAGAATGCGCTAGGGACCCCTAGCGCGACAGGGCAGAACGCGCTAGGACCCCATAGCGCGACAAGAACCGCCTTACTGTTCATCTTCTCCGATGAACACGCCCTATCGGGGCAGCGTGACCTTCAAGAACGCGCTACTGGAGTATAGCGCGTTCTCAGTCCGCACCCGGAAACGGTGGAAACCGCGGGAAAAGCCATGCCACGCCCCGTTCACCCCCAGGTGAAGGGGAAACAAAAGGGGAAACCTTCCCCAAGCCCCTAGGCATGCATCTAAACCCCTGGATCGCCCAAAAACACCATAAAACGGGAGATCCGGCTCACACCCCAAAAACATGCATTTTGCCCAAAACGCCCCGTTTAGCCCGCTCGGCTCACCACGGCCTACGAAACTCGCGGGAAAGGAAGTACACGGGCTGAGGGTCCATCACCCTACCTCCACCGAAGATTACGCGCACCGTGGACGCCGATCCACGAAGAAAACGCCGTTGAAGCCTCGCCGTTCCACGAACTCACGGCCGAGCTTCTACGCGCCTCCACCGCCTCGATCCTCATCCATCCTCGCCCGTGCCTCGCCCGCGCCGTCCCCGCCTCGCCCATACTCCGCCCCGTCGGCCGCCGGAGAGAGAGGGAGAGAGGAGAGAGCGTGAGAAGAGAGAGGGAGAGAAATGAGAAATGAGAGGGGGAGAGAGAGAAAAAGCTATTTATAGGAAAATCAGGAAAATCGGAAAAATCCCGAAAAATAGAAAATTACACCCTCGCGATCCTCGGAGCGCACCGATCGCAACGGTACCACTCGCGCCCAGGTGAACGGCCCGGTTCACCCGCAACGAGGTTCCGAAGGGAAAGCCGAAACCCACGCCGGGAATCGGAAAACACACGCGGAAAAAGCCGCGGAACGCCTCCGGGCCTCCGAAACGACTCCGGATCGCGCCGATCCGAACACGAAAGACGTCCGAAACGAAATTTCGGACACAACGGAGTCGGACGCTCCGAGAAACCGGATCCGGGACCCACGGAGAAGGATCCGAAAAACCCGGGGCATTACAGCCCTCCCCCCTTAAAGGAATTTCGTCCTCGAAATTCAGGACCTAGCACAAGGTCACAGGGGAAGAACACTGAACCAACTGACACGCTGTCAGAGCCCCAGCACAGAAAACCTCGATTCTCACGAAAAAAACCGATTCTGAGGGACACCGCCAGACTTACAATCACAAACAACACCTCGCTCCTCGCGCCGAGCACACAGGCCAGCAGAGCAGGCATATACCAAAGGACACAGTCCGACATCACCTCAGACAACGCGAGAATCCACCAAGGCGCCGCAGCCACAATCTCGCTCACCGAGGAAACACAACCCTCGACACGAGCAACAGCTACTGATCCACCCAATGATCAGTAGACAAATCGCACAACAGCTTCGCAACCAGCTGACAGGTCGCACACCCTCCTCAAGGGAGCAACCAAAACAGAGCCTCCACCAGCTCAAGCAGCCATCTCAGCAGACCGCAACCAGCACATCGGCTCAACACCACGAAACACCCCACACATGGCAAGCCGAAAGCCGGACATAACACAGAAACGACCACCACAGGTCTCGCTGGCACACAGCTCTCGCCACGCTCGAGCCCCAACAACCAGCATCTTCTGTCTCTGAAAAGACCATCCACTGGTCACCAACTGCTCGCCAACTCGACCCTCTCGGGAAGCACGACGAAACCAAATGACAGAACATGGCGTCTTCAGTCATCACCTCACGGGACTCAGGCTTATAGGGAACCACCCCATGCTAGTCACCAAACCAGGGATAACCTTGCGACACCAATGTCCTATCAGGGACCACCAAGCCGACGCCAACATCACAGGAGGCCTCCGCCCTAATGCGTCACTCTTCCATCTGGTCTCATCAAATCCTTCGATCAATCCAAGTGGACACCTGTGGACGCACTTTCCGTTAAGCGGTTGTTCCCGGTTCGTCTGTTGGTTTTATTAAGTGCGTGGGCGTGCCAGTCACCGGAGTGACAATTTATTCGGGCTCCGGAGAGCCCATGGTGCGCTCGATCTGACTTCGTCAGACGGTTGTGTGGTTCGTGTTGGGACCGAATCCCGTCGCGCCATGAAGGTCACGACGTCGTTTACATCCCTCATACGAGGGAATACCCTTGATTAATTGCCGAAATTAGAGGCCCCGCGGCCGAAAGGAATAACACTAATTATACGAGAGAGATAGGGATGGGTCACACTGAAAGTTGTATTGAGGCCATAAACTGTCGGCCGTGTCGGCCACTCGTAGACCTTTTGTATTCGGACACAAGTCCGTGGCATCGTCATAATGAGAAAACCGAGGTAGATCCCTCCAAATGTCTGCCGAGCATATGGCAATTTCAATGAGGATTCGGAAGGTATCCGGAAAGAGAAAACAAATCCGGTCCGATTAGGATGTCGGCCTGAGGTTATATCAAAGCCCGGCCATATCGGGGGAATTCCCGAGACTCGGGCTCGACCTAAAGGGGCAACGTTGTTGTTCCTTTTGCCCCGGGTCCCGGGGAGAGAGCGGGCTGCGGCGTGGGCATTAGCGTCTTTTATCTAGAGCTTTCTAGGTTATACCTTCTGGGATTTCTGATTTGATGTTTACTATTTATTCGTGCCTTTGTCCGGGATGATTTCTTTTCTTCTATGCATGATTATTCTTATTATTATCATTGGTTTGTTATTTATTTTTTTTTATTACCCCTCCCGCCTCTTTTGTTATGATCAATATTGCGCATTTGGAGTCCTTCAATTAGCGTGATTTTTATTGATTTATTTGCTATTGTTGATGCCCTTATCGTGATGTATATATGCATGCCTGTAGTGTGCCGGCGAAGGGAAGGTAGGGGCGTACCGCTGAAGGGCAGCAAAAGGGGGAGTGTACCGCTGAAGGGCAAGGGAGCGTGCCGCTGAAGGCCAGGGGAGCGTGCCGCTGAAGGCCAATGAGGGCGTGCCGCTGAGGGCCAATGGGGGAGTGTACCGCTGAAGGGCTGAAAGGGGTGTACCGCTGAAGGCCAGGGGAGCGTGCCGCTGAAGGCCAATGAGGGCGTGCCGCTGAGGGCCAAAGGGGCGTACCGCTGAAGGTCAATGGGGCGTGAGGGTGGAGGCTCGATCAGTTTTTGATTATTTGTTTTAAGGCTTTTCTTTTCTTCTTATCTTAAATTTCGTGTAGTTTTATACAAAGTTCCTCCCGTGTTTTGTTCTCTTTGTTCGGTTCGATCTCTTTTCTTGTGGGTCGGAGGCTCGGGCTGCCGGGCGGTTAGTTAGCTCGGTTCAGTTCTCGTCGTGATGCCGGCAGTGGTTTGATGAGTTGGAAGGTTTCGTCAGTTATCTTGCTTGTTTGTTGCCTCCTTTTGCCTCTTTTAATTGTTTATTAGTTTCTCACAAAAATTCGGCAGCATTTCCCCTTGACCCGGGGCGTAAGGGAGATACAGGGAACGCGCCCACATGATGTGGCGGAACCCGACAACTGGAGGTGGGCCCCCGGGGGGGCAACACCTTTATAGAGACCCGGAAAACGCGAAGGAGAACGACAGACCGAAGACATCTAAGGGCCCTGGACTGGGACTGGACAAGGAGTAAGCTGAGGGACTGAAGGGCTTGCCGCTGAGGGCTGAACAGGGGGTGTGCCGCTGAGGGCTGAACAGGGAGTGTGCCGCTGAAGGCCGAACAGGGTGTGCCGCTGAAGGCTGGACAGGGTGTGCCGTTGGAGGCTGAACAGGGGGTGTGCCGCTGAAGGCTAAACAGGGTGTGCCGCTGAAGGCTGAACAGGGTGTGCCGTTGGAGGCTGAACAGGGTGTGCCGCTGAAGGCCAAGAGTGGGCGCACCGCTGAAGGCTGATCTAGGCGTGCCGCTGAGGGCTGATCTGGGCGTGCCGCTGAGGGCTAGAAAGGTGTGCCGGCCAAAGGCCAGAAAGGTGCACCGCTGAGAGGCTTAAAAGGGGTGTTAGCAACTGGGGGGGGGTACTTGGTGGCTATTCAGGAAAAGAGGAATAAAGATGGGGGATTTCAAGGCCGGGAGTGGCCCATTAGTAACTGGGTGGTTGGGAGGAAAGAAGGGTACCTCCCCTTCTCCTCAAGCTCGGGAACACGGTAGATGGCCATAGAAGGGAATGAGTGAGGAGCTCACGGAGCCAAGGCCAACAGAAGGGGGAAACCTACATCGACGTGGAGGACCCTAAAGACGCCGGAGGAATAAGGAGACAGAGGGAGGAACAGATTGTCCGTCAGAAAAGCCCGCAAAGCCTAGCCTAAAACATCGAAGATCGAAAAGAAACTCGGAGAGGGTGGTTTTCATTCATGAGAATCAAGAGGGCGAGGCCCTTCATACATATGGCAAAAGCAAACTCCCCAAATGGGGCCATGGACAAGAGTAAGAAAGACCAAGAACGCCAGGAGGAGTGGGATACAAGAGGGAAGAAGACATCCGGGCCTAAGACATCGGCCCCTATCCCCAACCCTTTCCCCCAATACAACAAGCTCTCTCTCTCTTACTCTTGTTTCTTCCCGGTGGCCGTCGGATAGAGAACAGGCCGGGAGGGCCTCTTCTTCTCTTCTTTCTTCTCCTCTTTCTCCTGTGTGTGCCCTCTACTGTTGGAACCTCTTCTCCTCTCTCTGTTCGTCTTTCGCCGTTCTCCTCCTTCTTCTTTGTGTTTTAACAGGAGGCTTTTATACTCCCAGCCACCGACGACTTCGAGCACGGCCGTCGAAGGTGGGAAGTGGATTGTGACCATGGGGTTTGACCTGCCCCATCCTGGGTGTCAGTGGGGTAGGCTACGTGGCCCAACGATCAGCTGCCACCTCAGACGGCTCCACTGCGCGCCAAGGATGCGTAGGGTATGGGCCTCACGTCGTCCGTTGAAAAGCTTCACCGCTGTGCCGCTGGCGAGCTGAAGAGGCGTGCCGCTGGAGAGCCAAAACGGCGTGCCGTTGAAGCCCCTAAAGGCGTGCCGTTGAACAGCCTGAAGGGCGTGCCGCTGGGGACCCTACAGGGTGTGTCGCTGAAGACCCCCAGGGGGCGTGCCGTTGAACCCCAAAGGGGGTGTGCCGCTGAAGAGCCCCCCATGGGGGGTGTGCCGTTGAAGACCCCCCCCATGGGGGTGTGCCGGTGAAGACCCCCCATGGGGGTGTGCCGGTGAAGACCCCCCCATGGGGGTGTGCCGGTGAAGACCCCCCCATGGGGGTGTGCCGGCGAGGGCCGCGGCAGGGTGTGCCGCTGAAGGGAGCGTGCCGCCGGAGGGTTCTGCCAGGGCGTGCCGCTGAGGCCTCAACTGGGCGTGCTGCTGAAGGGCTAAATGGGCGATTTTGAGCCCATTGTGAGCATGAGTTGTGGCCCATTTGATTTTCTTCGAGGCCCACGGGCTGTGGAGCCTTTTGTGCTTGATTTCCCCTGGGGTTTCTTCACTCGGCGCCGTTGTTGATGCTGGGCTGAGCATGACATTTTGGATGTGCAATTTTCGGTGTCCACAACACCTGCCAATCCCGATTCCGCCCTTATCACAGAGCCACAGGACACCACTTGAACAGTGCTCACGGGTCACTAAGCAATAAACATCTCACCGTCATAATCCGACAAGACCGTAGAACCAACAGACACTGCTGTGGTCGGTCACACGGTTAGGCTCACCAGCCACTCACAGCCGCCAACCGGGACCCATCGTCTGCCAGAGACCACATCCTCAAAGCACGATCTCATCCGAGGACATGACTGGGAACACAAGTCGGGCGCCAAGCCACCGACTCTGACCAACACGTCCTCGACCTCTGTCAGGCGACATCCTCAACAACCTCATCCAGGTCCAACACCGACGCCTGACACGGCTTCCAACACAGGAACAGGGTACTCATGCGGTGCACTAGTCAGCACTTTTCCCCAACACTCCATCCTGCCAGTGCCAACAACCATAATACCACGAGCAACGGCACAACAACAACACGTTTCACACCGAGGAACCCATCCTCCGATGCTGAACGCGAACTCAGGAATCCGCCCGTAGCAACCAACGCTACGATCCTGAACTAGTGGGTCACAAGCCCACCACGCTTCCGCTGCGCACTCAGATCCGCGCGCACAGCCGAGAAAGCAAACACCGCCCAACCAGCACTCGTCCTTCCGGAACAGCGCCAGCACCCTCACACGACAAGGGAATGGGCACGACTTCTCACATGCAACCACCCTGCCAAGACAAGGAGTACGTCTCGCACGGACTTCATGGCATACAAGGCCAACCAATCCGAACACGCAATGCAAGACGACGAACCTTAACCCAACACAATCTCTCCAACCAAAGGGGAGACCAAACGCACTTCCGACCAACGGAAGGACTCCACGCTCGACCTGACCTCAAACCTCGCGCACGCTGGAAACAGCACCATCCAGCACCAAGGAAAACCATCGCTTCCATCAGGTCAGCTCCTCCGACACACTCGACGAGTACGTCGGACCACAATCACAGCATCTCTCGATGCATCACCGCTGCAATTCCTCGAACTGCAACACGGCATGCCAAGAGCCGCAACACGAGCCGTAACAATGACCGCCAACGCTCATCCCCGAGTCCCGAACTCGCCATGGAGCCTTCACATCTCAAGCCAACTCCAGAGCGAACACAACCCATCCACTGACATAAGCGCAGGAGCAAAGACTTAACGGGACATCTCTGCCAAATCCCGCCTCGAAATCAGTAGAACAATCGGGACCGACACGTCATTTCTGACGCCACAGAGCGCGACAAGAACATCAGGCTCGACGAAACAGCAGCTCACCGAGAAGATCCTCCGCTCACCCGAGCACACTTCTCGATCAGAACACCTCAGGAGTTGGACAAACCTCAAGCTGGAGTGGCCAAAACCGACAGCAGCTCCCTCGAAGCACGCTCACGGCCACTTAACCACGAACAGTCCTCTCCAGCCACCTGACCACGCCGTAAATTCCTCGAACGCAGCACCGCGAGCTCACGCCTGCCAGCAACCTCTGCCCAACGCAGCACAACCAGGGCCACCACCGATGAGGGAGAAGACTCTCGACCTCGATCCTTAGACCCTACGCTGGCACGAAAGCCACGGACAGCGACCACCTTCACAGCGCCGCACAGCGCACTCAAGCTCTCAAGCGAGAAACAAGGCGGAAAGCGAACACAAAACCCTAAGCCAGCTGCCGACTGTACTGGACCTTATGGACTCTGATCACTGCAATATTTCGAATTCCTATGTACGTCCACAACCACCGCTCTGATACCAGCTGTAACGACCCGAGAATCCGATTACCGGGAAGGCCCGATAACCCGAGACTCGCACCGCCGCCCACGAGCTGGGAGGGCTCGGAAGGGCTAAAAGGAGTGTCGAGGCACAAAGAAATAGGAAATAAAGCAAGACAACTCAACAAATAGCAGAAATAAATAAACAACTACAACAGAGTCCAGTCCAACAGAAAGTACAGTCTAAAGCAGTAAAACGTACCACATGCCAAGTGAACACTCGGCCCGGCAAGCTGGCAACTGAGAACCTCCGCTCCGCACCCTCGAACCTCGAGGAAGAACCGCCACACCTGAAAAGCAGGGAATGAGTCTCCAAAATAGAGACTCAGCAGGGATCCCGCGGAACCCCAACCGGAAACAACGGCGGTAGCGGAAAGGAGAGCTACGACTACAGCAGGAACAGCAGACCGGTGGCCGGTCAAAACTCGACACTACAGCTACTCCTACTGCCAGAAGGCAGACCTCGACCACGCAGTCGAAGCTACCGAACCACGCTAGTCCCACCAACCGAAGTAAGAACACGCGGCAACCACGCCGTAGAGGCCTGTCCCCCGGACACAGCCGACCTGGACACGCTGTCCAAGGTGCAACCCCGACCATCCGATCGCGGGTACCGCACCACAAGACGGAACCTCGGTAAAGCCACTAGCGCTAGACTCACGGCGCAAGAACCGACACACGCGCCAAGATGAAACAACAGAACTCACCGGTCAACACGACCAAAAACCCGAAGGTCAAAGACACAGAGACTGAAAGTCTGTCACTCCGTACTCGACAGGAGTACCACCCACTAGAAGCACAGCCGGTAGCGTCCCCTGACGTCTTACACCGCACCGCAGGTGAACTGCCTGGCGTGGTAGGTCCTACCCGAGGCGCGAACACCGTACAAGTAACCACAACAAGTGACTAGCTGGGGTCACGCCCGTCGACGTGTGTCCACAGTCCCCAACCACGTGTGCACACACAGACCACGCGTCCTAGGTCTGGCCCTCTGACTGGTTTTCCCCCGCAGCCGGACTCTGGCTAAGACGAGGGGCCCGACGGAAACCAGTCTAACCGTCCTCAGGGTAAGCCCGTACACCACTCCCTGGTGCGACCAACACACGCGTACTGGTAAGCTACGACTAGTGGAGGGTCACTGAAGGAGTAGACTCTCAACTCAACGGAAAACAACATCCGAATCCGACGACGTACGGGGACCACCCCACGTACCGGCTCCGTCGCACGGTAACCACAATCGGAGGAGAAACGGGACTCACAGTCCACGGCCACGCACGCACCGTGCGCGAGAGTCGAGAAAACTCAAGTGGCGCTAAGCCACTGGACTCTGGACAGTCCTCTAAACGCACTACACCCAACGGTCCTTGAGTCACAAGACTCGGGGTCAAGACCGTTGTACGCAACAGCACAAGGCCGTCAATCTAGTCCAATCTCTAGGTCTAAAATCACGGTAGCACGAGTACCGAGACAACACACGAGTCGCCAAGACCACTCCCTCGGGAAGGGAACGTAAGGGACTAAGGCCACTCACAAGGGCCACACGGAAAAACACAGAAGCACGATTCCCAGGGCAGCACACAAGCCGCCACGACGATTTCCCATCTTGAAACAAGCGGGAAACCTCCAGCCCCAGGCCGGACAACTGGACTCGCAGTCCAAGGCCAAGCACATGGCCCACACGGGAATCGCCTTCCGAAGGAACCCACGATATGCGGGGGAGACCCCACCGCACACACACCGACACACGGTGACTCGATCAAGCATAACACGAAAGCCTGGAACACGTGGGGTCACCCGGACCCACCACACCTACGGGCACGCTAATCGAGGCCACACGGTCCCTCCCGACACCCCAAAAACACCGACACAGAACCCATGGGGTGTCCGGGATATTCACAAGGCCGAAGGTCGACCACTAGGTCACAACCGGGTCGAACGGAGACCAACACAATGCGAACGGACGCTAAAAGGTCACCCGGACCCTTAAGCGCACGGGCACGCAAAATGAGGTAAACGGAACCTCCAGACACCCCAAAACACGGTCACGAAACTCCACTGGGTGTCCAAGGCACACACGGCCTAAGGTGAGACCGATCAGCCGCAGACCGCCCGCCCCGGGCAGCCCGGCTGGTCCCTCCAAGAACGCGCTGTAGGTCCACAGCGCGTTCAAGCAGAACGCGCTATGCACCTATAGCGCGACACGACAGATCGCGCTATATCCCTATAGCGCGACTGCACAGATCGCGTTAGGATCACCTAGCGCGACAAGGCAGAATGCGCTAGGGACCCCTAGCGCGACAGGGCAGAACGCGCTAGGACCCCATAGCGCGACAAGAACCGCCTTACTGTTCATCTTCTCCGATGAACACGCCCTATCGGGGCAGCGCGACCTTCAAGAACGCGCTACTGGAGTATAGCGCGTTCTCAGTCCGCACCCGGAAACGGTGGAAACCGCGGGAAAAGCCATGCCACGTCCCGTTCACCCCCAGGTGAAGGGGAAACAAAAGGGGAAACCTTCCCCAAGCCCCTAGGCATGCATCTAAACCCCTGGATCGCCCAAAAACACCATAAAACGGGAGATCCGGCTCACACCCCAAAAACATGCATTTTGCCCAAAACGCCCCGTTTAGCCCGCTCGGCTCACCACGGCCTACGAAACTCGCGGGAAAGGAAGTACACGGGCTGAGGGTCCATCACCCTACCTCCACCGAAGATTACGCGCACCGTGGACGCCGATCCACGAAGAAAACGCCGTTGAAGCCTCGCCGTTCCACGAACTCACGGCCGAGCTTCTACGCGCCTCCACCGCCTCGATCCTCATCCATCCTCGCCCGTGCCTCGCCCGCGCCGTCCCCGCCTCGCCCATACTCCGCCCCGTCGGCCGCCGGAGAGAGAGGGAGAGAGGAGAGAGCGTGAGAAGAGAGAGGGAGAGAAATGAGAAATGAGAGGGGGAGAGAGAGAAAAAGCTATTTATAGGAAAATCAGGAAAATCGGAAAAATCCCGAAAAATAGAAAATTACACCCTCGCGATCCTCGGAGCGCACCGATCGCAACGGTACCACTTGCGCCCAGGTGAACGGCCCGGTTCACCCGCAACGAGGTTCCGAAGGGAAAGTCGAAACCCACGCCGGGAATCGGAAAACACACGCGGAAAAAGCCGCGGAACGCCTCCGGGCCTCCGAAACGACTCCGGATCGCGCCGATCCGAACACGAAAGACGTCCGAAACAAAATTTCGGACACAACGGAGTCGGACGCTCCGAGAAACCAGATCCGGGACCCACGGAGAAGGATCCGAAAAACCCGGGGCATTACAAGCTCCCTCTCGCTCGGATTCTGGGTGAAAGTTGCACGAGCATCCCCCTCTAGTCGAGCCAAGAACTCCGCTCCAGTCTCGCTAACCCGCTGGCGCGGGTCGACGAATCCGAGCGCCTCCATGATCTCCACTCGGCCAACTACCATGCTGTCTCTATCACTCACGCTCGTCTCTAACCACAGCAGGTCCAGGGCACTCTCTCGGTAGTCGGGGTAGGTGACCCCGCTGACTGCCTCTCCGTCAACTCGTAGCCCGGTAATCCGAGCCACGTCCTCCAGTGTCGGCACCATGTGCCCCCAGGGCATCAGAAACGCCCGGCTCGGTGCGTGCCACCGCTCCCTCAGTGCCTGGATAAGAGGAAGGTCGAGCCGGAAGGGCTCGATCCTAAGGAAAGCTCCAAAGCCCATGGCGTCCACACGCGCCCTCTGGAAGTCCGGCAGCCCACGGTATGCTGCCACCACTAGGGACCAGCTGATCCGTCCCTTCATCACGCCCTGTACACCACAAAACCAACAGAGAACACATCAGCATCATGAATAATAATAAACAATAACACTGTATATACTACTTATTCATTTTACTTTATTTTTCTTTTTAAAAATATTTATTTTTTGGAGGCGTCCAGGCCCCTGGATGCCTCCTTTCCTTTTCCTTTATTTTCTTTTATTTTTACAAAAACCCCAAAATCAAAATAAAAATATAATATATATATTATCATGGAGGCGTCCCAGGCCCTGGACGCCTCCTTATTTTTAATTATATTTCTATTATTTTCGTAAATAAATAAAAAAATAAAAAAGAAAAAGAAAATGTGGAGGCGTCCAGGGCCCTGGACGCCTCCTTTCCCTCACTCCCCGGCCATCTCTCACAGCCTCTCACCCATCCGTTTAGCCTATTGAACCACAGAGTGAGAGTTCCGAGGGGCTTACCGGATCGTGCTCGTCCTCTCCCGCGTCGCCAGTGTCCACTGCAGCCTCCAAGGCCAAAGGAAGAGCCTCCTCACCCGCGGCAATCTCCTCCGCCGCAGCAGCCTCCTCGGCATCATCCCTCAGCCTCCTCGGACGACGAGCCCGTCGTTTCCACTTCTGTGGACCCTGGCTCGATCCTCCTCGCTCCATTGGGACGAAGAATGGGTCGTCTAGGGTGACTAGGTCGTCAGAATGAACAGTAAATGAGCAAAAGGGGGGGGGGCAGCCCTTATATATAGAAGCTACCTTCTTTGGGGCGTCCAGGCGCCTGGACGCCCCCACAAATTTTTTTTTTCAAAATTCAAAATTTTTGGGGCGTCCAGGCGCCTAGACGCCCCCAAAACAAAAAAAACAAAAAAAAATAATAAATAAAAGTTGGGGCGTCCAGGACCCTGGACGCCCCTAAAATAAAAAATCAAATAAAATAAAAAAAAATAAAAATTAGGGGCGTCCAGGCCCCTGGACGCCCCTATAATATTTTTTTTTTCAATATATATATATATATATATAATAAAAGTAAAAAAGATAAGAGTATGTATAATCCAAATAAAAAAAACACAAAGAAAAAGAAAAACCACAAAAAAAGATAATAATAATTAAGTGGACGGGGGTCCCAAAACATCAATGCCAGATTTTATTCCATCAGAAAAACAGAATGAGCTACATCAGGGGTTTAGGCGCCTTAGGCCTTAACTTCCCCAGTTCGGTTACATAAGCCCTCCACGGCTCGCATTCTTCCACCACGTGCGCTAAGGCCTTTCCCGCAACACTTGTCTTCCAGGGAGCTTTAATGGCCTTCACTTCCTTCACGTCCGCTTCAGTGTCCAACTCCCTTTTCTTCAAAGGAACGATGCCAGTCGGTGGCGGGAACGAATGGCGTGGGATGCCAATCTAGAGGCAGCACCGATGCGCATTATAAAGGACGAACTCGGTCGCACCGATCAGTTGAAGATCAACTTCGGGAGAAGGCCTCATGAGGAGATCAAGCGAAAGCAAACATGCCGGTGCGCAAGTGAAGAAGCCTTGTGTCACGGTGCGAAAGTGAGACCGCCAATCTTCACGTTTCTTCAGCCACGGAACGCGGTTCACTACAGTACCACCGAAGCCTAACACGTCGGCTATGTGGTGAAGCGGGCTTTGTTGGAAAAGCTTCGAAGCAGTTGGCATTCCCTCGCGGTGGTCGAATTTGAAGTGCAGATCAAGCCAGCAATTTAAGACAAGTGCGCAACCAAAAGGAGGCTTACCCATGCTCGAGGCAGTAAGGCCGCTGTAAAGATAGGCAAGGACGGCGGGTCCCACCCTCTTTCCACGCCAGATCCCGCAGATAGCACTCAGTTGGTCTTCCTCCACTATGTTGTCGGTATAAGGAAACAAGAGAGCACCCGCCTGACAAATGGTGAACCCCTTCATGATTCCCTCCAAATAGTCATCGTCTGGTGACCCTCTCAGGGCGTCCATGACCCACTCCGCGAGCTTTTGGAGATCGATCCCCTTTTGAGTACGGACCTTTCGGGCTGCGTCGGGCGGCATGAAGCTTCCAAGGACGCTTTCAGAAGTCCCCCGTGTTAGCATCCGCATAGCCTTCACCTTCCCGTCACTCTTGAATTTCTTCAATCCGAGCAGAAGTTCCACCTCCTCGAGGAGGATCGTCACCTCGAAGGTCGGGAAGATAAAAGTGTGGGTCTGGGGATGCCAGATCTCCACTAGTGCGCCCATAGCCGCCCAGTCCATACGAATCTTCTCGTAATGCTTGGCGTGAATAAGGAGCCCCTGCAGATGCCACTTCGAGAGTATGGCCCTCATGCCAATGGAGATATTGGAAGTTAGCTTTGAAAGCCATGGCAGTTTGGAAAACTTCCTCGGGCCTGGGAAGAGTGGATATGACTGGAAGAGAAAAGAAAGAAGAAGAAAGGAAGGAAGTAAGAAGAAGGTTCACATGGAAAATTTGAAATGAATCAGCTTACCATATGCGACATGATCGTCCCACTCAGATGACCCTCGAGGTCGGAGAGTCGCCTGATCTCGCTGCTAGGCCTGCTCCTCTTCATAACGCGGGAAGACTCTCCTTCCATCCTGAAATCTCTAGATTCTCCTCTCTTTCCTCTCCCGAGCTTCCAAAACCCACCTTGGTGCATTTGAATGAACTAGCCTAAGGGGAGTTCTTATAGGAAGGGAAGATCGCTACAGGATGGAACATGTCACATCAGCAGTCAGTGTCAGGATTTTGGCTAGATTTCCTTTCCATTGTGGTGTGATTCTGTTATAAATCTACTACTTTCTGATGTTATTAATCCATGCTGGCCTGTGCAGGTTTTACTAACGGACATCGTTGTCCAGTCTCCTGTCCCACCTTTCAATGGTTGCTCCCATCATGTCATGCATCGTAGTATATGATACCTACACTACTAGAACATGTCAAGGACCTTGCGACCCGAACAAATCTGGGATTTGAGTTCCCCTTCAACAAAAACAGTGATGATCCCGGGAGAATTTGGGTTGTACGGATAGACCGTTAATTTGTGGTAGCATGGGGACGACGGTTCCATTCAGTGAGTTGGTGCGTGGATAAACGGGCCCCAGCCCAGTGTCGGCTCACCGGATCGGTATCCTGACCTGTTCTTAACAAGTTAACAATATTATCCTTGGCTATTTTCTATTTTAGTTTGTTTTAAATTTTTCTTTAAACCCAGCATGCATTCATATAGGACTTTGATTTATTGTGGAAGATCATTCAAGTGATTCGATTGTGAAAGCCGTTGTGTTTCAATTCCCACAAAAATGAGATATTCCACTCCGAATGAAATACCGAGTTTCCTTGAGACAGCCCTACGCTGCTCTTCCAAAGGAGACCCTTGTTTGGACAGACCCTCAGATATTCCTTTACTTTTGACCTTGTTTGACCCACCTTGGCCGCAGCACTTCCACATTGGATGGTAACCGCTCCCCAAAGGTGAAACCTCCGGTTTATGACCCAGGTACTTCCACACCGAGAAGTTGGTCTCCTTTTCGTGCCTGAGCGCACATCTCACCCTCCCTTATTTGATCTCCGTCCAAGCAATTGTCAATATTTGAAAGACCTTCTTCAAGGTCGCCTCATTGAAACTTCAGGAAAGATTCCAAATAGTAACGTCAAAAGCGTGTCTCATCACACCTTGGCATCAACTTATCAGTCCGCTCCCACTTCATTTCACTCCACTTCGATACCATTCCACTACGTGTCGCTCCCTTGCAAAGCAGACGCCAAGGCAGGGCAGCTGTAGACACGCCATTCTTGACGTCTCCTGAAAAAGTCTCATATTACTATACGACGCCCCGCGACGGCTTACGCATTTTGAATCACTCGAGTGCTTCCTTTTCTTGGGTCTCCTTCTACCTTTTTCGGTATTCGGAATCGTCTCGTCACGGCATTCGGACGGCGTCAACACCAGTCAGACGCATCAAGAGGTTCCGGAACCAAGAAGGTGTCTGCCGGGCGGCCGCCGATTGAGGACCCGGGTGGGTCTTAATGGGGGCGTCCAGGCCCCTGGACGCCCCCATTCTTTTCTTTTATTTTATTCTTTTCTCAGGGCCCAAAACTAAATTAAAAATAATAAATTAATGGAGGCGTCCAGGCCCCTGGACGCCTCCATAAAAATAAATATAAAAAAACATAAAATGCCAGTTGGCATAAAAGACAAAACCAAATAAAAAATAATAAATTAATGGAGGCGTCCAGGCCCCTGGACGCCTCCATAAAAATAAGTATAAAAAAAATTAAAATGCCAGCCCTAGCATAAAAAGATAAAATAAAAATATATAATATATTTTGGAGGCGTCCAGGACCTTGGACGCCTCCATCAACTCTCTCACGGGCGCCGACCACCGAACGACGGTTTGTCGTGTGTGAAAAAATCCAAATTATAGAGACGTCCAGTCAACTGGACGCGCCCATTTCTGAATCACGAGGCGCCGCTCACAAAACCACGCGTTGTGCCAAGCCGCGTGCGACCGTCGTCGGTTTTTGGTGGACTTGTTTGAGGTGTCCGGGGCCCTGGACGCCTCCACAAAAGTATTCCAAAAAAATATATAAAAATAGAATAAAATATTAATTCGGCCCTGATGGAGGTGTCCAGGGTCCTGGACGCCTCCACCCTCCGTAGCTCTATAAATAGAGGCCCACCCCCTCAGTTCTGGAAGAGCTTCGAAGTGATCCGATAGGCTGCCGGAGCCCAGAGGCTACGGAGTCATTTTCTAACCCGTGGGTTCTTTTGTAGGTGGAGGTTCTGCTGGCTTCTCGGGTGCTCACGCTCGCGAGAGGAAGGTCGTCTTCATCCACCGCGCTTCCACGTCATCCCCACGCTGCCGGAGCTCCACCGGATTTCACCATCGGCACATCCAATAAGCCAATTCTTTCCTTTTCTTCGTAGTTCTTTTGCATTCATCATCTTGCATCCCCTATCCCCCTTCATAAGGGCGCCTTTTCTTATACACTTCTTACATCCATCATCTCATTTTACTCCTACTCGAGTCCGAGAGGGGTTTAAAAGATAACACCAACCAGGTGTGTGTCTTGCCATCATTTCGTTATTTTTATCGCAAGGATTTGAATACTACACCTCCATCTTTTTAATCCACTTGTCATTTGTTTGTCGTTGTTTTGCAAGGGTAGCCGAGGAAAGCCCTCTCCGTCGGCCGGCCGGAGGGAGAGGAAGAAGCAACCCGCCATCTCCCGCTCTTGAGGTAGGCGCGATCACCTTCTTATTTTTGGGGTCTTTTGGCCCCTGGCGATCACATATTGTTCTCGAGGCCGGGGCGAGTCACTTCCCCAATGGCCGTTTAAATTTCCGTTCTTATATGTTATATTCTTATCTATTCATGTTCTCGAGGCCGCGGCGAGTCACTTCCCCAATGGCCGTTTAAATTTCCGTTCTTATATTCTCTTTATATTCTGTTATATTCTGCTCATATTCTCGAGGCCGCGGCGAGTCACTTCCCCAATGGCCGTTTAAATTCACGTTCTTATACATTATATTCTTATCTGTTTATGTTCTCGAGGCCGCGGCGAGTCACTTCCCCAATGGCCGTTTAAATTCCCGCTCTTTGTATTCTCTTTATATTCTGTCATCTTATTATCTACTCATATTCTCGAGGCCGCGGCGAGTCACTTCCCCAATGGCCGTTTCAATTCTTGTTATTTAATTTTTGCACCATTCCCGTCCCCCCGAGGCTGCGGCGAGTCACTTCCCGCTATGTCCGTTTAACCCCCATATCTTGCTATATCACACTTGTCCCGCTCGCCCCGCCGGAGCAATCTCCCGTGGTGGCCCCTTCTCTCTCTTCTCTTATTTCTGTGTTGCAGCAAACAAACAAACAAAAAAGAGGAGCCCGCGGGCGCTCCGCGTCTTCTCCGCTCTTCCCCGAACCGCGTGACGTCGCTCACAGGGACCCCTCTTGGTCCGGAACTGATATATCACAGTTGGGCATCAATCCCCAATAAGCGAAGGTGAATCTTATGCCAACGCCTGAGAGCGGAGAAGGCTAATGGGATAAGGGGAGAGTAAGCGTGATGCCCTACAAATTTATAGTATTTTAATTGTTTAAAAAAATTATGTATGCGTAAATGTTAAAACTATTAATTTTCTTATATTTATTTTAGTCATAAAAATAAAGAAGTTTAAAAGTTAAAAGAAAGTGAAGAAATAAAAAATAATAATAATCAAAAGTTTAAAAAATATTTGGGAGTTAATTGTTTAAAATAAAAAGAAGAAAAGGATTAAATAAAAGAAAAGGTCTAAAACGTAAAAAAAATAGAAGGTTAAAACAAAAAATATAAAAAAAACTAAAAAAAGGGCGCAGGGGGGGCGCCGCTCACGCCCACGCACGCGCCCGCGCGCGGGGCGAGGGCAAGGTGGGCGCCCCCCCCCCCCCCCTCCTTTGGCCGCCTTTGCGGCTTTCATTTTTTAAAAAAATTACTTTTTATTTTTTTTGTTTCTTAGTTAAGTTGTCATTAGTTTAAACTTCTTTAGTCAATCTCCACATGATATATAAAAAAAAAAGAAAAAATTTGTGAGTTAGTCAAAAAAATTAGGTGGAGTTGATTGGTGAAGGTTTGAAGTCAAATTTTTTAATTAAATAATATTAAATTAAAGATTTAATCTCCACCCTTGATTAAATCAATGGTTAAGATTTGATTAGGCTAAAACCCCTATAAATAGAGGGATAGAGGGCTTCATTTGCTCCTCTTGCTGGCTGGTTACGTGAAGTGCAGAAGGAGCGGGGAGAAGTGTGACGACCCAAAGCTCCGGATACCGATATACCGATAACGAGAACTGGGGAAGCCACCCAAGAGGTTGATGAGGCCCCTGAAGGGTTAGTGGAGTTTGCTGAGGAGTTGCATAGCGAATTGAGATCGCAGGCGCGCAATATTAATTAGGACATCAATTAATAAATAAGTGCGGAAGTAATTTAAAATATTAGAGTGGTAAAATATATACAATAATCCAGATTTATAAATACAAAGAGGTCCACTGCACAACTACACGGGGCATACCCCGGCTCAAAAGAGCAAAAAAAGACAAACCGACAGGAGCTGGCACTCTAACGACGGTCGGCACAACCACGAGAAGGACCGGCGGACGACTGGGGCGGCTCACCTGAAAGGAGAAAGGGTGAGTCATAGCCAAACTTAGTAGGGGTCACGCGGATCCCTACCTCACACTAAACAAGTAAGCATGCAAATATAAAAGCAATTAGAGCATGTATTTAAACAATAAACATGCAGATGCACGATTTAATAAATAAATAATAACGACAAGAAATAGCGTCAGGAGCTAAATCTACCAATAGAATAAACCACTGCTAACCAAGTGAAGTGAGAGATGGAACAACCCACTAGAAGAACAAGACCAGATGCGTCCTCCGACGACTTACACTGCGTCTCGGCAACTCGCAAGTCTGGAACGTGACAAGCGAGAGGCGTAACAGGACCAAACCAAGTACTAGTCAGAGCAACACTCGTCAGTGTCAGTCCAAGTCTCCGACCACGTGTGCACACACTCACTCCTGCCTAGAGCCAGGCCTCTAGCTAGTCCCCCCCCCTGTTGGACGCAACGGAAACCGCAGGGGCCCACAGTAACTAGCTTACAAACCGTTCAATGGGAACACCCCTCCACCTCTCCCGGGTGGGACGACACGCTCAGTCGCTGGGCTACGACTAGTGGTTCCATCACAAGGAAAGAGAAAGTAATTCCATCGGGATCTAATAGCAAGCCATCGTTCATAAAATAACTTAAACATGGCATATATATATATCGTGGAATGCATTAGAAATTGACCATGCATGCTTTTAAAAATTAGGGGAAAGTAACGGTCTAGGTCTGCCGCGTCACAGGGTGTGACGGTCGGGGAAGGGTGCGCTACACGTCGGTGACGCGTCCCTGGCGGGCCGTCAGGTCCAGGCTGTAACGCGCCAGGACAGGGGCATTACGCGAACGTAACGTGCCTCCCCTGAGCCGTTACGCCACGCGAAGCTATAAAAATTAGAGTTTTTCTAACGTTCAGACAGGGTGTGACGCACGCCAGGAGGCGCGTCACGGAGCCCTGACGGTCGCCCGACGGACCGTCAGGCCAACCGCCTTACCAGGTCAACTATAGTCAAATGAAATGTAACGGTCGTGGGCTCGACCGTTACACACACTGTGACGCACCTACTTAGGTCCGTCACAGTACTGTAACGCGTCCCATGAGGGCCGTTACCAATGTGACGGCTCCTGGTAGGACCGTCACACCGTCTGGGTTACGGACGGGTTAGGTTCAAAACCGAACTCCCTCCCGGTCGAGTCCAATCGACGGGAAAACATGGAAAAGCTGTAAAACATGCCAAACCATAACATTCTACAACTAAGCATGCCATTGAAATTTAAAAACAACGCCTATAACAATTAATTTCACGAAATTAAGCATAAATAGGCTAACATGGAGTTTTACACGGAAAACGAGAAAACGGCCGTGCATGTGCGTGCATGTGGCGTCAAAATGATCCTAGCGACGTAGGGATTCCATCCCCCTACCTCAAACGCGACGAAGACGGCGATTCGGTGCCGAACGGACGAAGGGACGCCGTGGCTACACTTGGCCCGACACGCCTCCACGTACCGCGGATCGAGACAAAGCTGGCGTCCACGCGATCCTCGCGTCGAGCCCGTCCTGTCGGTACCTCCCGTGCCTCGATCGGGACCCGTCCGGATCGAATCCGAGAGAGAGGGAGAGGAGAGATCGTGAGAGGGAGAGAGGAAGAGAGAGAGTTATATATATATATATATATATATTGAAAAATTAACTCTAATTGTCATAAATCTTAAACAAATTCCAATAAATGCCAAACGAACGCTTAAAAATCCGTAAAAATAGTCAAAACGATCAGGACAAAGCCTAGATCCGAACTACTACGAATCCGCTAAGGCACGAGCGCTACAGTCCCTCCCTCCTTAAAGAAGTTTCGTCCTCGAAATTTAAACAGAAGGCGAAAGGAGGCAACTGTAAAATTAAAGCATACCTTGGAAATAAGAGGCTGGCTTACCGCGTGGCATAAAATAGACTCGCTTGTATCTGCAGTCAACCACGGCACCATACAATTCCAGCCAGTCCTTGCCTAGAATAGCGTCATATTCGGCCAATTTCAATGCATAAAGCTTCACAGGCATCTGCCGATTGCTGACGACAATAGGGGAATCTTCCAGGCACACCGGAGTGGACATGAAATCTCCAGAGGGTAACTCCACGAGCAAATTACAGGACACTTCGGTCATCGGCTCCCCAATGCAAGCAAGAAAATCCTCGGACACAAGAGAATGAGTTGCACCAGAATCGAAAAGAACATGAGCTGGACGACCGAAAATTGAAACCGTACCTTCTACCAGATTAGCTGCCATAGCTTCTGCACGGGTGATGTGAGTGACCCTGCCTCTCGGAGGACGGCCGACTGCAGAAGACTGCTGGGAAGGAACTGGAGCAGGTAGATAAGACGGCTGAGGTTGAGGTGGCGGAGGAAGACGAAACTGAGGCTGCTGCGGCTAGGTAAACTGCGAGAACTGCACCGATTTCGGCTTCAGCGGATAGTCTCGGACTACGTGACCCGACTGATCACAGCGGTAACAGACGATCGGCAAAGAACACGGCACGCCTGGATGACTGCCACCACACCTCGGACACGGACGCTGCTGACTACCGGAAAAATCTTGGCGCGGTCGAACAGAAGGAACGGACAGCTGACTTGAATCGGAAGGCGCCGAATGCTTAAACTTCCTCTTCGATTTCTTATTCTTGAATTGCCGGAAATGGGAATCAGAAGGAGAAGAGACACCGCTGACAGCAGGAACGACAGAAGGAACTCTCGGGACAGACGGCTGGTAAGTCGGCTGAAACTGCACAGTCGACTGCACCATTCTGGCTTGAGAAAGCCCTCGAGTCCTCGCCATTTCCATCTCCAGTACAACAGCAGCCTGGTACGCTGAATCCAACTGAGACACTCGGGTAGCGAACAACGGCAGGCTCAATTCCGCTTTCAGTCCGCGCAGAAACTGCTTAGTCTTCATAGCTTCATCAGCAAAAATACCGGCCCAATTCGATGAACTTATCTCGATACTGCAACACAGTCATGTCACCTTGCGTCAGCTCTAGAAACTGGTACATCTTCGCTAACTTGAGGTAGGCCGGAGTGTAAGCACGCTCGAAAGCAGCAACGAACTCTGCCCAGGTGATTTGCAGAAGCGGACGGGAACGAAAGGCGACCTCCCACTCTGTAGTCCACCACGTGCGTGCGGTACCTTGAAGCTGATAAGTAGCCAACATGACTCTCTCATCATCCGCGCACTCCATCGATTGGAACACGCACTCAGTGGCATCGAGCCACGATCTAGCTGCCTCCGGATCTGATTGACCCTCGAAAGTCGGTGGGTGGAACAGTATGAATTCCTTTAACGCTCTACCACGACCACCGGGCACTTCTTCACGCGGAGCAGGGTTGACAGAGACTGGCACAGCTGGGGCAGAGGAAGTGCCACTCTCCTCCCGAGGAGCCCGAGCTTTCTTCCATCCACGAGGCAACATCTTGAATCTAGGAAACACACGATAACAGAAAACCATCAGTAATCACGAGAAACATCCTAAGCCAGCAATGGACGACTCAGTGGACTTACTCTGGACCAGCGCGAGTTTCAATTCCTAACACAAATCCCCAACACCGCTCTGATACCAACTGTGACGACCCAAAGCTCCGGATACCGATATACCGATAACATCGATACACCGATACCAAGAACTGGGAAGCCACCCAAGAGGCTGATGAGGCCCCTGAAGGGTTAGTGGAGTTTGCTGAGGAGTTGCATAACGAATTGAGACCGCAGGCGCGCAATATTAATTAGGACATCAATTAATAAATAAGTGCGGAAGCAATTTAAAATATCAGAGTGGTAAAATATATACAATAGTCCAGATTTACAAATAACAGAGGTCCACTGTACAACTACACGGGGCATACCCCGGCTCAAAAGAACAAAAAAGACAAACCGACAGGAGCTGGCACTCTAACGACGGTCGGCACAACCACGAGAAGTACCGACGGACGACTGGGGCGGCTCACCTGAAAGGAGAAAGGGTGAGTCACAGCCAGACTCAGTAGGGGTCACGCGGATCCCTACCTCACACTAAACAAGCAAGCAGGCAAATATAAAAGCAATTAGAGCATGCATTTAAACAATAAACAGGCAGATGCACGATTTAATAAATAAATAATAACGACAGAAATAGCGTCAGGAGCTAAATCTACCAATAGAATAAACCACTGCTAACCAAGTGAAGTGAGAGACGGAACAACCCACTAGAAGAACAAGACCAGATGCGTCCTCTGACGACTTACAATGCATCTCGGTAACTCGCAAGTCTGGAACGTGACAAGCGAGAGGCGTAACAGGACCAAACCAAGTACTAGTCAGAGCAACACTCGTCAGTGTCAGTCCAAGTCTCCGACCACGTGTGCACACACTGACTCCTACCTAGAGCCAGGCCTCTAGCTAGTTTCCCCCCTCCCCCCCCCCCCCGTTGGACGCACCGCTAACCGCAGGGGCCCACGGTAACTAGCTTACAAACCGTTCAATGGGAACACCCCTCCACCTCTCCCGGGTGGGACGACACGCTCAGTCGCTGGGCTACGACTAGTGGTTCCATCACAAGGAAAGAGAAAGTAATTCCATCGGGATCTAATAACAAGCCATCGTTCATAAAACAACTTAAACATGGCATATATATATCGTGGAATGCATTAGAAATTGACCATGCATGCTTTTAAAAACTAGGGGAAAGTAACAGTCTAGGTCTGCCGCGTTACAGGGTGTGACGGTCGGGGAAGGGTGCACTACAGGTCGGTGACGGGTCCCTGGCGGGTCGTCAGGTCTAGGCTGTAATGCGCCAGGACAGGGGCGTTACGCGAACATAACGCGCCTCCCCTGAGCCGTTACGCCACGCGAAGCTATAAAAATTAGAGTTTTTCTAACGTTCAGACAGGGTGTAACGCACGCCAGGAGGCGCGTCACGGAGCCCTGACGGTCGCCCGACGGACCGTCAGGCCAACCGCCTTACCAGGTCAACTATAGTCAAATGAAATGTAACGGTCGTGGGCTCGACCGTTACACACACTGTGACGCACCTACTTAGGTCCGTCACAATACTGTAACGCGTCCCATGAGGGATGTTACCAATGTGACGGCTCCTGGTAGGACCGTCACACCGTCTGGGTTACGGACGGGTTAGGTTCAAAATCGAACTCCCTCCCGGTCGAGCCGGATCGACGGGAAAACATGGAAAAGCTGTAAAACTTGCCAAACCACAACATTCTACAACTAAGCATGCCATTGAAATTTAAAAACAACGCCTATAACAATTAATTTCATGAAATTAAGCATAAATAGGCTAACATGGAGTTTTACATGGAAAATGAGGAAAACGGCCATGCATATGCGTGCATGTGGCGTCAAAATGATCCTAGCGACGCAGGGATTCCATCCCCCTACCTCAAACGCGACGAAGATGGCGATTCGGTGCCGAACGGACGAAGGGACGCCACGGCTACACTTGGCCCCACACGCCTCCACGTACCGCGGATTGAGACAAAGCTGGCGTCCACGCGATCCTCGCGTCGAGCCCGTCCCGTCGGTACCTCCCGTGCCTCGATCGGGACCCGTCCGGACCGAATCCGAGAGAGAGGGAGAGGAGAGACCGTGAGAGGGAGAGAGGAAGAGAGAGAATGCGTGAGGGAGAGAGAGTTCGATGGGGGAGAGAGAGAGATATATATATATATATATTATTATTATTATTATTATTATTATTTGAAAAAGTAACTCTAATTGCCATAAATCTTAAACAAATTCCAATAAATGCCAAACGAACGCCTAAAAATTCATAAAAATAGCCAAAATGATCATGACAAAGCCTACATCCGAACTGCTACAAATCCGCTAAGGCAAGAGCGCTACAAGAAGACTGATTAAGGAAGTGTTTAAGCGTCATTAAAGTAAGTGATTTAGCATTTATCCCCTTAATTAGCATGGATTAGCATATATAAATGATTTAAGGTATGTTAATTAACATATTTAGATATAGTTAAATCCAGAGATTCTCTTTTTACCATGGGTGATCATAGATTAGTCGAATTTCCATGAGATCATTAAGTTAAAGTACATGATTAAGGGTAGAATCAAGTGATTAATACATTATAAGTAGTAACGGTGTATGATAAATTGAGAAAATTTTCAGAATCGTGAGATCTGATGTTTTAAGCTCTCTGTAAAAATTTTCATGTCTGATTCAATTTATTTTTTTCGTTTATAAATATTTTAATATTATCTTAAAAGTGTTCAATTACACTAAAATACTAAAGGGATGATATAAAATCATCACAAATTGTAGGAATACACCTTACTATGAATCCCATGTGTAGAAAATTTTTCATGATTTTTGGATCACTATATTTTTGTTAATAAATTTTTATACATGATAAAATATAGAAATAATTATTAGAAATTATAGAAATTAGTTATACTATTTGTAAAAATCTTAACATTTTACAATATACTTCTGACATTGAGTGTGCTGTATTATGAAAATATGAATAATTATTGATGTCTGTAAGTGATATTACATAATTTTTGATATTTTATTAGAAGTATAAAACTATGAGATAAATATAAATACTACATGAAAAATTTTGAAACTTTACCAGAATACTTAAATGTATGTTAGAACTAATTGATGAAAATTTCATCTTAATCTGATAGCGAAATCTTTACTGGTATAATTATCAATGAGTAAATAAATAATTAAAAATTGAATAAATTTTAATATTCTGTGAAAAATCCTGAGAAAACTTCAGAACTGATATATGATATTTATAAGTTAATTCTCAGTATATTTTAATGATTGTAAACATTCTGGATAATTTTATCTGTTTAAAAGTTATTATTTTAAATTATTATAAATTTTAGAAACTGATATAAAATTTTAGAAATTAGACATACTAAATGAAAAATGATGAATTTCTTATATATGATATTTCTGTCTGGAAAAATGTTATGTGAATTTTTAGAAATTTTCTGATCATTTTGGATATATTTAGTTGATTTATTATTCACGATATATTTTTCTTATTTAGTGTGAAAATCAGTAATGCAATGTGAAAAATAAGAAAAGTTTCAAAAATAATATTTCTGTTATGAATGATGGTTTTACAAATTATGGTGATTTTTAGAGTACTTTGGATAAATTTAGTTAGTTTTCCATGCATAGGAAAATTTATATGATTCTGAAAAAATTTGAATTCCTGCATGAAAATTTATGAAAATTTTTCTGTGTAATGTTACATGTAAATATGATATGCAGAAAAAGTTAAATGATTTTTAGAACATGGTAGATAAATTTAGTCAATTTATGATATACGTTGAAATACAAGTAATTCTGAAAAAATTATAATTATTGTTTGAAAATTGATGTAAATTTTATGTTTGGATTCTTCTTGTAAATGTACTGGTTCTCTATAATTTCAATGTATTCTGAGCTTTGAGAACAAAATTAGAATTTTTTGATATATAAATGGTGTATAACTAATTATGGGGAAAATGTAAATACTGTCTGAAAAATGATGGAAATTTTCTGTATTGATCCTTCCTGTAAATGTGTTGTTTCCCTAAAATCTCAATGTATTCTGAGTTTTGAGAACAGAATTATAGATTTTTGATGTATAAATGAAGTATAGATAATCCTGGAAAAAATATAAATGCTGTCAGAAAATGATGATAGTGTTATTGTCTACTGAATTGTTATCGTATTTTATTGTTATTATACTGTAAATGTTTACCATTAATGAATCTTCGATATATCAAATGGTGATTTGGAAAAGGACAGATTAAGTCTTTTTGGATCCTTTCACTATGCGTGAGATTTTACTCCGCCTAGTACTGGAATCATTCTATTGATAAATGAATCAAATTATATTATATGTTAATGTTTACAAATGTTGAATTCTCATTGATAGAATAAAGATTTAATGTACATGCTTTACTTGTAAAATGTTCATAGCATGACTTATGATCGTAAATTTAAAATTAGGTTGTAATTTGAAATCGAATTGTAATGTGTTAATCTCATGTTATCTATTTGAAATTATGCCTCAGAATGATTTATAAAATGGAATGCCGTAAATCACTTTGGATATGTTTTTGCATGTTATGACTGGGGACTATGCTTAGTCTCTTACTGGGTCTATTCGTAGACTCACCCCGTTGAACATTTTCAGGAGAAGCAGTAGAAGAAAGCGAGGAGTGATCTCGCAGGGTTCTGACCGTAACTTGGATTTACTTCGTGTCATTATCTTAGGTAGTTATGTCAGTTAGAAAAAAAAATGTGTATGAAATTTAGTTATGTAATAAATGACTTGTTAAATTGTTGATCTTTATTTTTGGACCTATGTGGATGAAGTCTTATGACTGTAAGCTGAATGATTTGAGAAATTTCATTTCCGTTGCAATGATGTCTCAATGTTTATGTCAAATTCTCTACCGTAATTGTACCGTTTGGGTTGTCCCACTGTGACGTTCCGATCGAAATCCGACGTGAGTCTTTACGACTGGACCGAGTTTACGATTCGGGACGTCACAGAGAATGGTATCAGAGCCCACGGTTGAGAATTTACATAAATATTCATCAGCTTAATCTACATTCCTAAAAGTCTTGAACTAGTCGGTTGTTAGGACGAAAATTGAACCGTATAGTTGTAGTGTCAGACCATGGCGGGAGGAGGTCGTCGTGCAGTTCAGAATGGTGATGCTCAGGAGGAGCCGAGAGGACCCCCGTCTCCTCCCCCACCATCTTTGGTGGATTATGGGATGTTCATGCAAGGCCTTGTTCAGGCTATGCAAACCCAGGCTCAGACACAGACGCCTCTTCAGGTGCAACTCCAAACTCAGGCAGCATCACCCCAGGAACAGGTTTCCGGAGGGATGACTATGATGGAGAGATTTCGGCGGATGGCTCCGCCCTCTTTTAAGGGGGAGAGTCAGCCAATCATGGCTGAAAACTGGCTCCGCGAGATCGAAAAGATTTTTCGGGTCATCCGGTGTGCGGATGAGGACAAAACAAGTTTGGCGACATACATGCTACAAGAGAGAGCGGACGTATGGTGGGCGTCTGTGTTAAGGAATTAACCAGAGATGCTAGAGCATGAAAGTACTTGAAAAGAATTCCGGCGGCTTTTCACGTCAAAGTACGTACCGGAGCATGTGCAAGATAAACTGGAGCAAGATTTTCTGACCCTAACTTAAGGGTCGATGACCGTGCTCGAGTATGAGGCGAAGTTCGCGGAATTATCAAAGTATGCACCACACATTGTTACGGATGAAAAGAGGAAGGTGAAGAAGTTTTTGACGGGACTACGACCGTCCCTTCGGACCCGTCTAATTGCATTGGATCTTGCTACGATGGAGGCAGCTCTTGGCGTGACATGTCGTCAAGAGAGCGACATGTAATTATATCAAGAGGAAAAGTGGAATTCGACGAAGAGACCATCGGCACCATTTCATCTAAATGACAAAGGCAAAAGAGTGATGGAGAATCCGTCGCGATCGTACGTGACAGGGAAGATCACACCACCAGCAAGAGACAACGATAAACCGGAATATAAACACTGCGACAAGCGACATGGCGGGGAAGTATGCTGGATCGCCACCGGCAGGTGTCTTCGTTGTGGCGAGAAGGGCCACATGATCCGAGATTGTCCGAAGCTGATGCAGCCTGTAGCAGCTCGGCCAGTAGCAGCAGTAGCGGCTCCAGTAGTAGCCAAACTAGCAGTAGCGGGATCGACAGGGAGATTCCGAGCTCCAGCTCGGGTGTTTGCGTTAGCTAGAGAAGATGTTGAGCAGGCGAAGGACCCCACAGAAGATACTATGGAAGAACTTCTCGCATGAGGAAGCCACGTGGGAACCAAATGAAGTGATGAAGAATATGTACCCTAGATTGTTCGATATATGATCTAACCCCAAACTTCGAGGACGAAATTTTCTTTAAGGGGGAGAGGGTGTGATGCCCTACAAATTTATAGTATTTTAATTGTTTAAAATTTTTTATGTATGCCTAAATGTTAAAACTATTAGTTTTCTTATATTTATTTTAGTCATAAAAATAAAGAAGTTTAAAAGTTAAAAGAAAGTGAAGAAAGAAAAAAAATAATAATCAAAAGTTTAAAAAATATTTGGGAGTTAATTGTTTAAAATAAAAAGAAGAAAATGATTAAATAAAAGAAAAGGTCTAAAACGTAAAAAAAATTAGAAGGTTAAAACAAAAAATATAAAAAAATTTTAAAAAAAGGGCGCAGCGAGGGCGCCTCCCACGCGCCCGCTATCCCCGCGCGCGCGTGCGGGGGGCTGGCGCCCCCCCCCCCCCACCTCTCCTTTGGCCGCCTTTGCGGCTTTCATTTTTTAAAAAAATTTCTTTTTATTTTTGTTTGTTTGTTAGTTAAGTTGTCATTAGTTTAAATTTCATTAGTCAATCTCCACATGATATGTAAAAAAAAAGAAAAAATTTGTGAGTTAGTCAAAAAAATTAGGTGGAGTTGACTGGTGAAGGTTTGAAGTCAAATTTTTTAATTAAATAACATTAAATTAAAGATTTAATCTCCACCCTTGATTAAATCAATGGTTAAGATTTGATTAGGCTAAAACCCCTATAAATAGAGGGCTAGAGGGCTTCATTTGCTCCTCTTGCTGGCTGGTTATGTGAAGTGCAGAAGGAGAGGGGATAATGCTGATTAAGGAAGTGCTTAAGCGTCATTAAAGTAAGTGATTTAGTATTTATCCCCTTCATTAACATGGATTAGCATATATAAATGATTTAAGGTATGTTAATTAACATATTTAGATATAGTTAAATCCAGAGATTTTTTTTTTACGATGGGTGATCATAGATTAGTCGAATTTCAATGAGATCATTAAATTAAAGTATGTGATTAAGGATATAATCAAATGATTAATACATTATAATTAGTAACCGTGTATGATAAATTGAAAAAATTTTCAGAATCGTGAGATCTGACGTTCTAAGCTCTCTGTAAAAATTTTCATGTCTGATTCAATTTATTTTTTTCGTTTATAAATATTTTAATCTTATCTTAAAAGTGTCCAATTACACTAAAATACTAAAGGGATGATATAAAATCACCACAAACTGTAGGAATACACCTTACTGTGAGTCCCATGTGTAGAAAAAATTTTATGATTTTTGGATCACGATATTTCTGTTAATAAATTTTTATACATGATAAAATAGATAAATAAATATATAAAAATTATTGAAATTAGTTATACTGTTCATACAAATCTTACAATTTTACAGTATGCTTCTGACATTGTGTGTGCTGTATTATGAAAATATCAATAATTATTGATGTCTATAAGTGATATTACATAATTTTTGATATTTTATTAGAAGTATAAAGTTATGAGATAAATAGAAATACTACATGAAAAATTTTGAAACTTTACCAGAAGACTTAAATGCATGTTAGAACTAATTGATGAAAATTTCATCTTAATCTGATAACGGAATCTTTACTGGTATAATTATCAATGAGTAAATAAATAATTAGAAAATTAAATAAATGTTAATATTCTGTGAAAAATCTTGAGAAAATTTCAGAAGTGATATATGATATCTATAAGTTAATTCTAAGTATATTTTAATCATTTTAATCATTCTAGATAATTTTATCTATTTAAAAACTATTATTATAAATTATTATAAATTTTAGAAATTAGACAAACTGAATGAAAAATGATGAAATTTCTTATATATGATATTTCTGTCTGGAAAAATGTTATGTAAATTTTTAGAATTTTTTTGATTATTTTGTATATATTTAGTTTTTTTATTATTCATGATATGTTTTTCTAATTTAGTGTGAAAAATAGTAATACAGTGTGAAAAATAGTAATGCAGTGTGAAAAATAATTAAATGTTTCAAAAATGATATTTCTGTTATGAATGATGGTTTGACAAATTATGGTGATTTTTAGAGTACTTTGGGTAAATTTAGTTAATTTTTCATGCATCGGAAAATTTATATAATTCTGGAAAAATTCGAATTCCTGCATAAAAATTTATGAAAAGTTCTATGTGTAATGCTACATGTAAATGTGATATGCGGAAAAAGTTAAATGATTTTCAGAACATGGTAGATAAATTTAGTCAATTTATGATACACATTGAAATACAAGTAATTCTGATAAAATTATAATTACTGTCTGAAAATTGATGAAAATTTTTTGTTTGGATTCTTCCTGTAAATGTACTGGTTCTCTGTAATTTCAATGTATTCTGAGCTTTGAGAACAAAATTAGAAGTTTTTGATATATAAATTGTGTATAACCAATTATGGGAAAAATATAAATACTATCTGAAAAATGATGAAATTTTTCTATATTGGTCCTTCCTGTAAATATGTTGTTTCTCTAAAATCTCAATGTATTCTGAGTTCTGAGAACAGAATTAGAGATTTTTGATGTATAAATGAAGTATAGATAATCATGGAAAAAAATATAAATGCTGTCAGAAAATGATGATAATTTTCTGTTTTGATACTTCCTGTAAATGTATTAATTTCATGAAATTTCACTGCATTCTGATCTCTGTAAATAGAATTGGTAATTTTTGATATGTCTATATGTCATTATATTTGAATAAGTTGGGAATTTCAGAAAAAAAAAGATTTTCAGAAATGATATATTTCATACTTAATGTTCACAGCATGATTTTTGAGTGACATATGTCCATTGGATATGAGTTATATATATATATATATTACCGTACTGTTATTACTTCCAAATGGACACTGCCACCATATGGGGAGACTGGAACCAAGCCATAGAAATGCTCCTGTGGGGAGGTTCACACTGTACTGGCTCTGAGGGTAACGAGGATTGAAATCCTGGAGGTGGACAAGTACCATTAGTTAAGGTGGAGAGGACTTCTCCCGGTTCTGCGTAGTAACCAAGACTCATCACTATTTACTTAGGTGATCGAGTACCAACTGACTGTCCTTCTAGTGGTGATTTGGGTAATGTGTCTGGCTACTTATACCACTGTTACTGTTTACTGAACTGAAATTGAACGACTATTACTGCCTACTGAATTGATACTGAACTATTGTTACTATTCACTGAGTCATTATTGAAATGACAATTACTGCTCACTGAATTGATATTGAAACTACTGTTACAGTTCACTGAATCGACACTGAAACTACTGTTACTGCTCATTGAACCGATATTGAAACTAGTGTTATTACCTACTAAATTGTTATCGTATTTTATTGTTATTATACTGTAAATGTTTACTGTTAATGAATGTCCAGTATATCAAATGGTGATTTGGAAAAGGACAGATTAAGTCTGTTTGGATCATTTCACTATGCGTGAGATTTTACTCCGTCTAGTACTAGAATCATTCTATTGATAAATGAATCGAATTATATTGTATGTTAATGTTTGCAAATGTTGAATTCTCATTGATAGAATAAAGATTTAATGTACATGCTTTACTAGTAAAATGTTCATAGTATGACTGTGGACGTCAAAAAAGAAGAGAAGAAAAGGAACGTTCCTGCAGCACAGACTTCTCGACACCCCGAGAGCAAGTCGAAGATGGAAAGGCCGAACAAACCCCGTACCTCCTCCAAGCAGGACGAATATATATACTCGGCGCTTCGCCACCCAACGAGAAGCCCTTCGGGCAGAAGAGATGGCCCCGACTCTCCAGTCGGCATTGCTAGAAGCCGAATCAGGAAGAAACCTGGTAATTCGGAGCCGGGCTCGCCATGCGCCGGAAATCACTCGAAGTCCTAAACCTGGACTCAGGGGCTTTGAACAAAACATCACGGAGGCGGTGCATTACAACTAAAGCATCGCGGGAGCGCAAGTGTTCGCCTGAATCACCACGAAGCTGGGATGAAGTCTTTTGACACTTAAACCGGCGCGACCTCCACTTAAACTGGCGCGCCCCCTCCTTTGGCCTTAAATCGGTGCGCCCCTCCAAGGGGGTTTTTAGCCGGCGCGCCCCTCCTCTTGGTGCTAGTTCGGCGTGCACCTGAAGTTGTTTTAAAATGGCGTGCTCCTCTATTGCTCTTAAATCGGCGCGCTCACCCCTCGCCGTTTTAACCAAGGCTGCTGTCCCATCTTCCGTCCGATCCCCTGTTTTCGGGTGTGAACAAAGAGAATTTACCCGAAATGGGCGAACAGCCTGCACCTGACCAGCGTGCAACCACCTGAGCCCTTCCTGCTCCCAAGAATGGAAGGCTTCAAGCTCTGCACCAGCTATCGCATCCCCACCGGTCGTCGTCGGCCAATCCTGCGGCTGCACCATCCCTACTCTATCAGCGGCTCTCCCGGTAGGCCACTCAACGACTTCGGACACGAAGAAAGAGGCAACAGAGGTGAGCCGGAGGGGATGTAGCTTGTGCTCTCTTCCTCCCCCACCTCCCACTGATATATATGTAACGAGACGAAGAGCTGAAGAGTGTAGAGTTCGGAGAGGGGGGGGGGGCTGTCTCCGGCATCCGAAGAGAAGAAGAAGCTCGATCCCCCTGCGCCTGCAAGGTGAAGAAAAAGAGAGAGTGTGTGCGAGTAGAAAGGTGAGTTCAGAGGGGGGGGGGATTCCCCCTCCCTCACCGATGTATCTTTCTCTTTTCTCCGATGTATTTTCCCTCGCTTTGGGGTAGATCCCCCTCTGTATTTAACCTCCCTCCCTTCGCGGATGAATAAAAAGAAAGAAAGGATTTTGCACTACATGTTATTATTTTTGTTTGTTAGCCTTTGCCTTCCCTCTCTCATCTCCTGCTCATCCAGGGTCCTTAAAGCCTGCCTCTCCATGGCATGGCCTTCTAAGGAACCCATCGAAGGGATGCACACTCATAGCCTCTCATGGCGTACATTCGTCCCGCTTACGAAATCATCACCCGCGAGCTGCCGGAACTCTTGAAGGCTAGTCCTCGAGCCTCCACAAGCACTTACGGGTTAACGGAGGCCTCACTCCGAGTTTTGAGGTTCACCCCGGAGCAATCCGTTTGGTGTTCCTCCATTTTTCTCTGGCAAAACCTTAGTCCGGGAGAGATGCTGCCCAAATTTCGCCAGACGAAGAACCCATAAGAACAAACGCGCAAACTAAGCTCTTCGGGGATAAGAACAATGTATGTTTGAAGCCCGTGAATCAAACTGGACCCCTGAGTTCCTGCATAATAAACCCTTCAAGTAAAACATTCAAATATACATACTCGTTCACCTCAACAAATGATAAGAAGCACTCTATTGATTTAAAGTATCAACTGAACAAACAATCCATCCATTTGATCAATATGCAGGTTGAAGAAATAAGAACAGAAGCAAAAAGGGTCAAAAAGAATGAAACTAAACTCATCTTCCTGGTCTGTAATCGGCGCGCCCCACTCTCCCCATGGCATTCTTCTTTAACCGGCGCGCCCCATTCTTGCTCAGGCCATTAAAACGGCGCGCCCCCCCTTCAACACTCTTAACTGGCGCACCCCCATACACCTCCTATTCCGGCGCGCCCCTTGGCTTCCTTAAACCGGTGTGCCTTCCATAAAAAGAAATATAATTAACCAAACAAATAAAAGGGATAGGAAACCAATAATCAAAAGTTACCCCTGCTATAACTAAAATTTTTGTTTCGGGGGCTCCACCCCCGGAGACCCCCGTAAGGGGCGCCCTTGACCCCCGTGACCTGACCGCGTGCGAAGGCGCACGTTGACGAGTTCGGGCTTCACACTTAACAATTCGCTTCCCCGGACTGTGCGTGAAGAGAAAAGTAATGACGCCCCACAGTATCAGACGTGGACCTCGAGAACCCCGTCATGGACATAGTCCGGAACCATCTCGGGCCAATAGTTCGTCCAGTTCGACCCCCCTCTGTCGGGATCCGATCTCGCACCCACATTTAACTTGCCGTACCCACGGCAGACATTCGTACGGTTTCATCGTCGTCTTTTATGCTGCAAACACGGACTTCTGTCCGGAGATGAAACGGTCCATGAGTGACCGACATATATGTATCTACGAACATTTATGCCCCAACGTGGGTTTGTTTAAACGTGATACGAGATCTTTGCTCTCGCTTTGTTACCATGAATTTTAAGCCGTAGGGCCCTTATTCCCGACAATCAATCAAGGGTGTTCCCCCGTATGGGGGATGTAAATAACGCTGTGACCTTTATGACGCGACGGATTTTGGTCCCGACCCGAACTACACAATTATTTGATTAGTCAGATCGCGCGCACCATGGACTTCCATGAAGCCCGAATAAATCGTCACTTTGTGACTGGCACACCCACGCACTTAATAAACCCAATAACCATAGATCTTAATTAATTAATAAAAAGTACGTCCACATGTGGCGAACATCTCGATGACATAAACGTGATCCGATGTTCATCGAGGTAAATCCCACGATTATAATCTCAACGCTCACCCGTTGGCGGATCTCACGACATCGAGGACGCACCTGTGTGGAGATCATGCCCATGGGTCGACCAATCCTGAGGGAAGCTTGATTGGGCCACATTCTTAGGGCGCATTTGAAATTCCAATCGGGTGGATTATAAAAACAACTTCCAATCATTGGAAGGTTCATTGTGGAAGACAAACACATTAATGCTCAAAAAGTTGATCTCCCATTTCAAAAGTGGATTTTTAAGGTCAGAGAGATAGGAATAATAAGGTGACTTCTCTCTCAAATTAAAAAACCCCTTTTGTAAGATTTTAAAAAGAAGAAGTGAATTTTAATCATTGAAGTGAGGTCCACATATTTCGTAATCTCCCACATCAAAATCTAACTCTTCTCGCACATCTTCTCAAACGCACCCTTAGACTGCCGGTCGATTGATGTTGGCCACCATAGACCTGACATTAATGGGCAGCGTTAAGCATGGCAAAATTTTCTCTCCTCATAAGTCACACTTAGAAAGCAAACAACATATTATGCATATTTCTTATATACGACGTTTTTTATTTTTTTTTTAATTTGTAGGGTTATGGTAGATTTGGTTGAAATATTTGATTCTGCAAATTTCCCTGTAATAAAATATATTTATTAAGAAAGACGTAAAGAAATATGCCGAAAATATCTTTAACCGAAGTCGTCTGATTAAGTTCTTGGAACACAATCACACGGAACTAATAAAACCGAGTACTCGATCCGACTCTCTTCTGGCAGAGCACATAGAAATGAGGCGGTGAGGTCAACCACGTTGAGTGAATCAAGCCGTATTAAACCCATAGGAATCTAATGCAGTGAGGTTGACGTCATTCGTTAATAAACGAATCCTGTGGAATTTAGAGTGCATTGGGAGCACGCAAAAGTGTAAATCTGATGAAAGAAGCCATGGTTTCTTTTCTAATCTGTTGAATAACCTGACACATTCATCACGCATCACCCATCAGAGATCTGAGTGAGCAAGTCTGATTCTGGGCATCAGCAAATCCAGTCCCAAAAGTCACACCCAGTTCAGCAGCAAAATATCCGAGGCGCAGAGCCCCTCCTAGCCCCAGCCACTTACTCAGAAAAAAACCAGATGATACAAATATTCAGCAACATTAAATACAAACATGTAAGCAACTTCATAGAAACACAAAATACAGATCAGTGTGGAGCCAGGTTTCAGAGTGGCAACTTTAACACGAGATACACACTACGCGGATATATGTACGAAATTTAGCAAACTGTAGTAAGGAATCTATGGAGCAAGCATCGACATGAGAAAAGAGAATCATGTCAACCAAACAGAGACTTCCCCTTTCCCCAGATGGACAGGGACCAACTCATCTCAGGGCCATTACAGGCCATGGAGTCACTCCGGCAGTCGGCAATGTAGATCGGATCATAGGCACCCGCTTCACCACTGAGAATGCTTCGTTGAGGCGCGCCGCGCGGACCATGAACTGAGACACCTTCTGCAAACGTCAACCAGCGTTTGAATTTTAGCTAAAGATGATAAAGGAAGAAAACCAAGAGTCTGAATAAGGCCAACAGGGTGAAGTTTGATATGATCTGTTCACATCTCTCACAAAGTGTCTGCATCTACACCATTGCCTCAGAAGACAGATGCCATAGTTTTCTCTCCTGGGTGTCCCAGAAGCCCTTTGTTCAGAGGATTGCAATATAAGTATAACATAGATCTTTCGCTTGATTTCAATATAACATAGAAGTGAATAGGTAAACACAATAAGACACATTTTAGCCGCACCAAAATCCATTCATTATCTGAATATGAGAAACAAGAACTTGCAGCCGTGTATAGCTCCTACACTCCACATTGGAGAGGAGAAGACTATATAGCAGCATCACAAGCAGGTTAGCATGGCAATCACCAACACCTAGACCATGAATGAACTCAGAAATATAAAATAACAGACTCCTCGAGAGCAAAGCTCATATTTGAGGAGAACTTGAGGAACAGGTCAGATCATCAGATTTGATGAATATGTGGATCTGGTTCTGGATGATGCACAGAAACTCAACATCAGCAAGAAAGGCTTTTTTATTCTTTATTTTCTCTAATGTTTAGCCATTCCTTCTATGTTTAATAAATTAGTAGGGTCCAAATATTATACCATTGTCTAAGACTTTCATGTGGAATCAGCGAGATCATTCAAACAGGAAATGCTCAGCAGCCAAATACCTTGCCAGATTGGACAAAATGATCTCTTTTATCTCCACAACTTTAAATCTGTAAAACTCAGATTATTCTCCGAATTGGACTCTTGAGTTTTTTTTCCTCAACATAATAGGCATGATCTTGGATTTGCACCACAAAGGGCCAATATTTGGCACCCAGTCACTAGCTAAAACCAGGGATACATACAAGAACAAAGAGGTCACCCCAAACCCAAGGAGTTACATTACCGAAGTTCTTCTAGGTGAAATCAGTTGCATTTCATAATGGTCATGTTCTTGCTGTTGTCCATTTATTTATTATCAGTAAGATTGAGAAACTATACTCTTCTGAGGTCACTCGTGATTGTGCCAGTGGGGGGGACGCTTGGTGAAAGTTTCCAAGCAAGACCACCAGACAAAATATTCACCAGCTGCACTGTGCAGCAAGATATCTAGAATCGACCGTAACAAGGCGAGACGCATCATATCATCCTTGCCGATCATTGTGACTGAAAAATGCATACGATCAAACACCAAACACAGGAAAATACCATTTTGCCGCTTCTATAGTCAAATTTCAAGTAAACAGAGCTCACAGAAATGAAGATCAAGTATATCTAGAACCCCACTCATCAGGTCACAGGAAAACATAAATTGTTTCTTGAACCCATGAATCAGCTACCAGGAAAACAAGAAGGGAAACATGAAAAGTTATCCAGTGGTTCTAGGCAACTCAGGTGTATATGGGCAGCACCAGAGCAACATAAGAGGATTAATTGCCAAAAAATTATGAGGGGACCAACTATTCCACAGTAGTGAAAGCTGCAGAAATACACAGTGAAATTACTTCAACCTTTTCGCCTGCAACTAAGATTCACACATGAGAACAATGTAAAACATTCATTTTTGTAAACTCATAATGGTGGGCAACAAATATAAAACATGATAGGAGCATAACTTCAAAACGAGACAGAAGCTATAAAGGACTCTTCATTTCCTTGCCAAAATCACATATAAAAGAAATTCTACTTTATATCAAAAAAAAGTCAGCCACCCTCCTTTCTGTTGCCATTGTCAGATGCTGAAATACGTTCTCGCTCTTAACAAAATAAAAAAACCAACTTGGTAAATCAATAATTGTGCCAAAGGAGATTAAGGAATCTCACCTTGTCATCCACACTAACTTTCAGTGGCAAGCTCTTGCTCTTGGGCTTCTTCTTGTACAACCACCTTCCCAGCATCACAACCCCAACCAGCGCTGCAGCGATGGAGATGGACCAGACAGGTCTGATCCTGAAAGCACAAAACTTCAAAAGCTCCACGGGTAGCTTCCACCACACCCACCCTGTTTTCCCCCCTTCGACTACAGTAGAATCCCCCAAATCACCAGATTCGCCGCTTCCAGCCTCAACCACATCTGTTACCCCGATTCCGGTGGAAGCGCTTCCTCCCTGGCCCTCCCCGCTATTCGAATCCACCCCTTTAAGAGCCACCTCCGGCTGCAAACCTGCACAGTTGGCCAAGTCCCCCTTTGCGTGGCCGGACTTAGGCGTCTCCTGCCCATCCGACGACTCGTCGGACGTCCAGAACCCACCCGGATCCCCCTTCGACGGCTCACCCAGGAACCTGGAGTCCGAGTCGGGGTCGACCCAGCTGCGGTTGTCCGAGTCGGGGAGGCTATCCCCTTCGCGATCGCCATCGGAGGGCGCCCGCCGACCGTACCTGTCCTCGGAGCCGAGGGCGAAGTAGTCCGACTTGATAGCCCCCTCAGAGTCGCCCTCGATGCCCAGGAAAGCATCGCCGCCGCAGACGTCCGGTACACCTCCAGGGCTGTTCAGCAGCTCCCACTCCTGGATTCCCGCCGCTTCCTCCATGGCAGAACACACACAGATACAGAGAGGAACAGGGAGCCCAGTTGAAGGAACAGGCAATAGGAGGAGAACCCACCTCCCTACGAGGAGAAGGGTGGAAGGTGTTCAGAGGGGGCGTTCTTCTCGTCCAGGCAGGGAAAGGAGGCGGGTTGCGCGGTGGGCAAGGGAGGGGAAGGGGTGGTGGCGATGGCGCGAGGGTGCAACGGGAGCAGTGAGAAGCGTAGATATGAGCGAGAGAGAGAGAGCGAGAGGGGAAAGTAGCAGACCGGAGGGGTTAACAGGTGTCTAACGGAGGGTGACGGAGATAACCGACCGAAGGGAGCGGTTACCATCATCTGGGCGTCCGAACTCGCGAGGCCTGTTATATCGAGGCGAGATGTCAATTTTGAACGGTCGGCGGAAGATAGCGCGAGAAAATGGGAGGGGATATTTGCCGACATTTACCGTGAGCGGCTATTTGTGTGTCTACTTTTGAGTTTGTTCCCTCGCAACCTTCTATTTGCATGATATACCCTTTTGTAAGACTAATTATTTTTTTATAATTATTTTTTTAAATAAAGAGAAGATACTTGCGCTCGAATGTTATATTTTTTTTAAATAGAAAAATATGACGAATTAAGGATCCTTTGATAATTGAACAGGATAAGGTTGGAGGAGTGTGTAGCTGATTTTGATCGATTTTTCTTCTTATTCGCCGGTTTCATCATTTTGGAAGTTTGGTGGGAATCGTCTTAACCGAGTTAGCTAAGAGTGGTGGGGGAGCATTTATGAGATGGTATCGGGTTAACTTGTTCGACTGAAAGGGTCGAACAAGTTATCTCAAGGGACAGGGATGGGATGAGTTGTCCAACTCATATCCCATCTGTTTAACAAAGGGGCCCTAACTGTACTAGACACTTAATTTTTTTTATTTTTTTTAAAATTTTTGGGTGAGGGGAAAGCGGCTCGAAGCCGTGCCCTCCTGCCACCTACGCAGGAGGGGGGTGTCACTAACTAATTGATTGTGACAGATACTTAATATTATTTTTCGAAAGATAAGTGATAGGGGAACGTTGAAAAGTACGTTGTCATATTCAGAATTGTTGGGTCATTTTAAGGGTTATTTGGTTCAAAATATTAATTTTGAAGATGTTAACTTTAAACTATATAAAAAATAAAAATTTTGATTTTAAATGCAACATTTCTTGAATTCTATTTTTAGTTGAAAATAGAGATCAGTTAAAAGAGTGTCACACCGATCAACTAATTCTAAAACTTAATAATTTACAATACTTCAAATATTAAAAAATTATAAAATGATTTACTACATTTCAAACATATGAAAAATACCGTTTTACAGCATGGTGGTTTTCGACATATTATGGCATACTAAACAACCCCCTTGCTTAATTTTCTTAGGTTAATTTTGATAATGAGACAATTTAAGTGGAGATGACAAGTAAGTCCAGATAATTTTTAATCAAATGTTATTTAACAACAAGTTAATTTAAGTGAGATAACATGGCTACGATCACGGTGATAACTCATTTGACCTAATGTTTGGAACTAATCTGAAAGGTGAAGATACCATATGCTTACCTTCCTTTAAACTTATGTCGGTACGAAAGGGAGTAATTTATAACCAAATCTAAGTTCAAACGGGCAAAAACTTGTGAAAATAGTTCAGATTTATCGTCTCGATTGTATCGGCCGTATCAATTTTCTGTCGATACTATATAGTACGGTATGATATCACTCTGTACCACAAGATTGTAGACACGCCATTTCTGACTTTACGATGAGTAAATCCCATGTTATACCATAACGCCCTGAAGTGGCTTACATTTTATTTTATTTGAGTGATTTCCGTAATTGTGGTTAAATTACATTATTTTGTGAAAGGGAGAAAATTAAAATATGTGTACACATAAAATAAATAAAAAGAGAAAAAAAATAAAATTCCCAAAAAAAATGTGTGTAGTTGTGTTTACGTAAAAATAATATAATTGATTTTCTTTACTACATAAAATATAAATATATATAAGTGGTTAGTATATACATAATATATTTATTAAAAGGTAAAAAAATATAATAACCATAAATAATATATATATAAATAAAACCATTAAAAAGTAAACAAAAATAAATAAAACAAATAAAAATAAAATATAATAAATAATGAGATAATATTCCCTACCCCATTTTATTCTCTCTAAGTCCCTTTCTATTTTCTATTTCCTTCCCTCTCTCTCACGTAATCCCCTCCTCTCCGTCTCTTTCTTTCCCTCTCACCTCACTGCACACACCCCCTCCCCTACGGCACACACATACTCACACACTCACCTCATTGCACTACACAACACACACTCACGTGAACTCACGCCCACTCTCGAACTCACTCACTCCCCCATTCTCTCCTCTCCCTCACGGCTGCACGTAAACCACCTCCACCGTTCCCCACTTCTCCCTCTGGCCATCTCTTCCCATGCATGTCCACCCCACGGCACCCTACCCGGACTCCTCCAGCAAACCACCGCCCACCTTCTTTCTCTCCCTCTCTAATAACACCGCCAACCAACGTCGTTCTCCCCTGCTCACAGCCGGACGAACACCCACGACAGCACCACCGGCAACCCCTTGCGTCACCGACGTCCACACCTTCACCAGCCGTCATCGCCGCGAAGTCACTGTCAGAGCTCCACCTTGCCGACCGTCGCCACCGGCACCACCTCCGGCTAGCCACCACGACCGTCGAGCTCCCCGCTCCAGCCACCATCCTCCACGTCGACCGCCCTGCCGCACCGACGCCCACGTCTGCTCCCGCCTCGAGCCAGACCCCCTGCGCATGCACCACTGCGCCTGCACCACCAGACGACCGCCGCGACCGTCTGCGCACGCCCCCACCACCGCTCCCGTCTGCCGTGAAGCCAACCGGCCACCTCCGCCTCTCCACGCTGCCACTCCGTCCGCCGGCAGTCCCCACGAGCCCGCCTGCACGGCGCCACCACCGTTGCTGCCGTCGTAGTTTGGTCACCCGCGTCCGCCGCTGCACCAACCCCCATTGCACCCTCCAACTGCGGCCATCTTCCTCGCGAGACCGCCGCCACGTCCGTGACCTCCACGTCGCCTCACGCACGCCCAAGCCCCCCTGCCGCAACCGCACCGGCCGTCTCCAGCCACTGCCGACCTCCTCTCCTCACCACGTCGCTGCCACCGCCGCCGTAGCCCCGTCGTCCGTCGACGCATACCCCTTCGGCGAGCTCGCCGCGGCGACCTGTCGCCGCCACCGGCCGCCCACCGACGGCCTCCCGCGGCGAGCTCCCCGCCGCGGTCCCCCTCCTTTCCCTCTCTCATCCTCTTTCTTCCCCCTCGCGTCTCTCCCTCTCTCTGCACTCCCTCTCTCTCCCTCTCGTCTGTCTCTCTCTCTTTTCCCCCCCTCTGTCTTCCTCTCCTCCCGCCGTGTCCCGGTCTCTCTCTCTCCCTCTCGTCTGTCTCTCTCTCTTTTCCCCCCCCCTCTGTCTTCCTCTCCTCCCGCCGTGTCCCGGTCTCTCTCTCCCTCTCGTCTGTCTCTCTCTCTTTCCCCCCCTCTGTCTTCCTCTCCTCCCGCCGTGTCCCGGTCTCTCTCTCTCTCTCTTTCTCTCTCTCTCCCTCTCCCTCTCTCCCGCGGTCTCTTTCTCTCTCTCGTTCTCTCTCCTCCCCCGCCGGTTCTCTCTCACCCTCTTGTTCTCTCTCTCTTTCTCTCTCTCACTCTCGGTTCCTCTCCCCCTCTCTCTGTCGCTTCCCCCCCTCTCTCTTTTCTCTCCCTCTTTCTCTCTCTCTCAACCGCTCTCTCCTCCCTCCTCCCTCCTCTCGCTCCGTCTCTTTCCCCCTCTCTCCTTTCCCTCTCTTTCTCGTTCCCCTCGCCGTTCCTCTCTCCCCCCCACCCTCTCTCTGCTTCTCTCTCTAACTCCCCCTCTCTTCCTCTTCCTCCTCTCGATCTCTCCCCCTCTCCCATTTTTTATGTTCTTTTTTTTTAATCCTCTCTATTACCTTCTCTCCCCCTCTCGATCTTCTCTCTTATTCTTTTTTCATTTTTTTTATCCTCTCCCCCTCACTGTCTCTCTCTTCCTCTCTCTCTCTCTCTCCCCCTTTCACGTTCTCTCTCCCTCTCGATCCCCCTCTCTCTCTTCTTTTAATTCTTTTTTATTCCCCACTCTCTCACTCTCTCCTTCCCTCTCTTCTCTCTCTCGATCTCTCTCTCTCTTTTTCATTTTTTTTAATCGTTCCCCCCATCATTCGCCCTCTCTATTCCTTTTTTTCTCCATATATACATATATATTATATATATTATATACATAATATATATGTCACATATGTATCATATATATATATCTTATCCTTTTTTCTTTTAAAACAAAGTCTTAAAAATAAATAAAAAAAAGAGTTTTCTCTCTCCCTTTCTCGTCTTCCTTCTCAAATTTTCGTTCTTTTATTTCGACCAGTCTACACATGTTTATATGTGTTTGTACTTACGTATATGTTAAATATTTTTAATATGGCTATGTAATATTTATATAAATATATTTATCATTCATATGTATGCGCTTGTGTGTGTGTGTTATTATGTTCGGCCTAATCAGTTTCTGAAGTCCGTTTTGAAGTCCTTCGGTCGTGCCACTCTCGTGATATTGAAGCCCTTTTCAAAGCTCGTTGCCGGCCTCCCTCGATAAGCTTTTCTCCCATCTCTTATTTTTATTTAGTCAATCAATCATGTTCCATGCATCATTTAACATATGTGTCATGCCTTTCTCCCCGAGAGGACCTAGCTTGTGAGTGTCTTTGTGTTTGTGCATTTCATCATGTCATTCTCCTACCCTTTTAATTCTAAAGGGGTTTTAAACACACCAACCAGGTACGTGTTCGTTTATATTATTTACAATTTCATTATCTAAGGATTGGTACTACACTGCCGTCGTTCTCACCAACTAGTTCTGCTCTGTTTGTTGTTTGTGTAGGGGTAACCAGTTATAAGGCCCTCTTCTTCGGCCTGTCGAAAGAAGAGGAAGAAGGAGTCCACGTCGTCCCCTTCCTGAGGCGAAAGCGATCAATCCACTCGGGACCCTCGGTCCCTGGCGATCACAAAATTCCTAACGCGCGCTTCATTGTGACTATCTTTGTTTTTAATAACACCCGCGGAGAGTTACTTCCCGCAGTGGTCATCTTCTTCTGTCTCTGACCTCACCCGCGCGGAGGATTATTCCCCGCGGCGGTTTCTGTGATTTACTTTCTGTATATCTAACTCCTAATTAGTGCGGTGGGTCACCTCCCGCGACCGTTTTCATTTCAGCATTTTATTTTCTGCACTTTACTTTCTAACTCTTAACTATTTAATTTCAGCATTCCCCTATCATCGCTTTAAAATCCCGTGGAGATCAACATCTCGCGGCGGTTTATTTGATCCCTTTTCCTTTCCTGTCACATATACTTATCTTATAATAAAGACGCCTCAGAGGTCACAGTCTCGTGGTGGTTTATATATATTCATATATATATATATATATATTTATTTATTTATTATTTATATTATTTATGTCGCATTAAAGACCCCTCAGAGGCCACAGTCTCGTGGTGGTTTATATATATATTATTTATATTATTTATGTCACATTAAGACCCCTCAGAGGCCACAGTCTCGTGGTGGTTTTTATATATATATATATATATTTATTTATTATTTATATTGTTTATGTCGTATTAAAGACCCCTCAGAGGCCACAGTCTCGAGGTGGTTTCTATATATATGTATATATACTTATACTTATTATTTATGTCACAATAAAAATCCCGCAGAGGCCACAGTCTCGTGGTGGTTTATATATTTATATACTTATATTTATTATCTATGTTATAGTAAAAACCCCGCAGAGGCCAATGTCTCGTGGTGGTCTGTATATATATTTATATTTATTATTTATAATGCATTAAAAACCCCGCAGAGGCCAATGTCTCGTGGTGGTTTATATATATACTTATATTTATTATTTATATTGCATTAAAAATCCCATAAGGCCAATGTCTCGCGGTGGTTTCTAGATGTACATATATTAATTGCTGCTCATATTGCAATATTGTTGTTAAAACCCCGCAAAGACCAATGTCCTGCGGTGGTGTGCCTTTATTCATATTGTTCTTGTAACTGTTCGAGGAGTGATATATCGTTACAATTTCCGAGTCCACGTGTCTTCCCGTCTGTCAAATTCTATCACGTAGAGTCCCATGACTCGAATTCGGTATCTGAAAAGCTGCTCTCGGAACGGTGGGTTACGCCTACCGGGAAGGGGTTCAGTTTGCGCGAGAGGGTCTTCGGACCCCTATCTCCGCCATGTACCGGAGTTCGGCTATTCTAAATTCTCTCTATCTCAACTAGAGTGTCATCTGTAGGTGTACTTGTCCACCGTTCTTTCATATCCCCATAGCGCGCGTTTCATTGTTTGTCCTCATTTCTTTCACCCTTTATTACTCAGAGAGGGAGAAACCCCATCTCTCTCTCTCAGTCCACCACGTGACGCGTTCACATCTCTGGCGATCACGGTGGGACCTGCTTTTTACTTTTCTGGTTATCCACAAGCTTTCGGCACCCATGTGTGCCCCTCCTTTTGACACCCACGTGTGTCCCTCCTTTCGGCACCCACGTGTGCCCTTCCTTATTGCGCCCCCGTGCGCTCACTCCCCTCGTGCACCTCGTGCACTCCCCCGGTCCTTTGTGGTTAGTTGAGAAAGTTAACGTTGTTTCGTGCACCACGTGCATTTCCCCTCCGCTATTCGGCACCCCACGTGTGCCCTCCCTCCATTCGGCACCCACGTGTGCCCCTACCAATCGGCACCCACGTGTGCCTCTCCATTTAGCACCCACGTGCACTCCCCACTATTCGGCACCCACGTGTGCCTCTCCATTTAGCACCCACGTGTGCCCCTCCATTTAGCACCCACGTGTGCTCCCCATTATTCGGCACCCACGTGTGCCCCTCCATTTAGCACCCACGTGTGCTCCCCTCTACTCGGCACCCACGTGTGCCCCTTTTTTATTGCACCCACGTGCGCTACGTCATTCCCCTCGTGCACTACGTGCACCCTTAGAGCCCATTTCTCTTTTTTCAAGTGTTCTACGTGTCTCGAAAAGAGGAACGGTTGTATCCTACTCCATCTGTTTATTACTTTTATATCCTTGTTATATTATTGTGATTATCTCTGTTCTATTTGTGTGTTTATCTCTGGTATTTGTGTGTTATACATCTTTTATTCAGCACTGCATTTCATGCATTTACCCCTTTTCTTTTCTTTCTTTTACTTATTTAAGGATTAACCTCTCTCGGTGAAGGAAGGACTCTCCGTCGGGAATTCCTCTCGACGGACTAGGATCTCCTCCATTGGGACCTCCGTAAGTCCCCGACAGCGAAGGATTCCCTCTTCGTTCACTGGGCTGGTTGTACCACTGAAGTACCCCGGAGTTAGTTACCTATTTATGGTGAGACGAGTGCCCCTAGCTGACACGGCGGTAAAACAAAGTGTAATTAGGGTCCCTCCTACTAAGTGTGAATTTTATATTTGTTAAAATCAAAAAAAAGAGAAAAAGAAAAATCAAAAAAATTAAGTAAATCAAAACACAAAAAAGGGTTAAAACAAGAACAAAAAAAATGGCGTAAGATCATCCACTTGTCTGTTAATCTTTGATACTTGTTTGCTAGTGTATGCATTTACGCTCTGGTAAAATTACAGGAATGGCTCACGACTCTTCCGAAGAGAATCAATTAGGTCGTGGTCAGTCAGCTGACCCACGGGTCCACGCAATGGACTCAGGCCCCTCCCGCGACACCTCACAAGAGGTCCCCGTTGTTCCACGGGAGGTAGCTCCACCCCATGATATCTTTTCCCTTTTGGGTGTCCTCGCTAGTACACAGCTCAGCCCTGAGCAACTTCTGGCCTTTCAGGCCATTTTAAAGGGGAAGTCTGTTTCTCCCCCTCCTCAGGAGTCAACTCCGGCTCCCACGTCCTACCAGCAGCCGCTCCAGGCTACTACATCTCCATCACATGTATATGTCGCTCCTTCTTCTTCATTTCAAGGACAGGCGAGCCAACAGCCCGCCTCTCACCAATTCCCCCCTCTACAGTCTCAAACCCCTGCCATCCCTCATACGGTACCCCAAGCGGGTCCGTCCACTGGTGGGCCACCATACCCATCTGGTTCAGGGTTCCCTTCTCAGGTCCCTATAAGGCCTTCTCAGCCTCAATGGCAGGCCCCACTTTCACCTGCCGAGGAGCTCACTCAGTCCCTCCTCAACAAATACACTGAAATGAACGAGGAGTTCCGAAATTTCAAGAAAGAGGCACATGGGAAGTCTGTCCCTGACATTTCCCTGCCAAATCTCCCCATACTTCATCTTCCTCCCTCCGAAATGCCTACATACCGTAGGTATAACGGCACGGGAAATCCTTATATTCACATCAAGGATTTTATGTATGAATCTTCCTCATGGCAGAACGATCCAAAATCCCTGGCTTACCTTTTTCGGAAATCATTGGATGGTCCCGCCCTAGAATGGTTCTATTCACTAGAACCGAGTGAGGCTGGAGATTTTGAAATAGTCAAAGCCAAATTCATACAGAAGTAACGGGATAGGGTCGGTCCCTCCCTTTCTATCACCGACCTAGTTGCTGAGAAAATGAGGTCAGATGGGGATTTTGTCCAGTATGCTGATAGGTGGAGGTCTCTGGCCGATAAAATAAAGGATACCCTTTCAGAACCCGAGCAAGTCAAGATGATTGTGTCTAATGCAACCCTGCAGTTTAGACACATTTTAGCCATGAATAAGCTTACCACGATGGAGGAACTTTATGAGAGGGCTCGGTATATCCAGACCCAATTAAAAGATTCCCCCATCATGCATATGTTTGAACCCCCAAAGCCAAGGGTGTTTAAGAAGACGGGCACTGGTGTCCAAGGAGGAACAACTGAGGGAGTCGTCATAAACGAGCAAGTGAGTGTGCTTGGCAGTCCCAACCAACAAGTTAACCCAAGGCCTCCTCAGGTTTCACGACCACCCTTTCAGCAGGGTCCACCTCTTTATCGTCCTCCACCCCAAAATAACCCCCTTCAAAACCACATGCCTCAACCCTTTCATCCCCAACAACAACAACAACCACAGCCTCAGTATCACCAAGTTCCACCCCCAGGAAATTACGGCCCACCACAACAACGGATGAGGCCCATTGGACCCAAAAGAGCCCACTATCCACCATTGCCCGAGGCATTGCCGGACATTTTTAATGCCCTCATGGCTGCCAACCTACTTACTTTGCCCAAAGAAAAATTTGCATGGCCCCCAAATGTTGATACCTCCAGGTACTGTGTCTATCACAGACAGCCGGGTCATACGGTGGAGAATTGTTTCAACTTCAAAGATTACATTTACGACATGAATGATCTCGGTGAAATCGATTGGGATGAAATGAGGCGATGCATCGTCACCCTAAAGGCCAGGAGACCTCCGCCTAGGCCACAGTTGCCACAACAACCACATCAACAACAACAGCCTCAGCAGGCCCCACAACAGCAGCCTAATATGGGCATCATCCATAACCCGCTTCCGGAGCACCAACATCCCAACTACCAGGTTAATCCGATTTCCTCCTTCTCGGAAGTCGGAAGAGAGCAAACCTGTCATTCAGAAAGCACCTCTGTCCTTGCTACCAGTCATACCACCAATCAACCTCCTCGTCTCCTTCGAACAGCATCTTCTTACCATTCAACCCCCTCACAACCCCTATTTGGTCCTTCTCCCGTTCCGCAGCCATCACGCCCTCTTATCCGTACCCCTATCGTCAATTCACCGTTAGTCCATCACCAAAGGCCATCTCCCACTCCTTTTTCACCCCCAAGTCCCCTGATCACTTCTTATTCCTCTAATTTACCATCTACCTCTATCGCACCTTTACCCCCGCCTTCTAACCTTTTTACCGCCCATTACCCGTATGACCCACCATCCACCTCTATCCCCACTGAACCTCCTCCTCCACCATCTAAACCTCTTATCATTCACCGTTCATCTGAGGTCCCCTTTACTTCCGCTATACCCCCTCCACCATATAAACCCCTTATCATCCACCATTCACTCGAGATTCCCTCTACTTCCCCTATTCTTTCACATTCTAAGCCCCTTATCATCCGTGATTCACCCGAGGTTTCTTCTACCTCTAATATACCTCCGCCAAGCAAACCCCTGATCAAAACACCTACACCCATCATAACCCCTATCCCACCAACTATTCCTCCACTATTACCCCTTAAACCCTTGTTAAAATCCACACCCAATACCATAGAGGTGCAACAAGACCCACAAGTAATGGTGCTCCGGAGTGGAAGGATGTTCCACCGGGTATTTCCCCAGAATAGTCAGGCCTCTGAACAATCTCGGCCCGAGAAAGATAAGGAAGAGCAGTCAGAAGAGTCCATCCCTGGGACCCAGTATGACTTGTTGAAACATCTGGATAAGACGCCTGCCCGTATCTCCATCCTCGAGTTGATCAAAAGATCCCCATCTCACCAAGAAGCTTTGAAAGACTATCTTCAAAAGGTTATGGTGAACGAGGATCTCCCTGTGGAGAAAATCTCGGCAGTCCTAACGCCCACCGATACACAACCGCCCATTATGTTCCACAATCACGAGCTTGCCCCCAAGGAAGCTCGAAAATATGCATTGTGCATTGCGGTAAAAATCAATGGTGTGTCAGTGGATCCGTGCCTGGTAGACACGGGCGCGTCTATAAATGTGATTTCCCCAAGTACTCTCCAAGTATGTGGGGTTGATGAAGAAAAACTCATGCCCTCCTCAATTACAGTCACGGCCTACGACAACAGTAAGAGGCCGCCAATGGGGATGATTACCCTCAATGTAGAACTAGGCCCTGTATCAGTCTTCACGGAATTTCATGTCCTTGATATGGATCCCACTTTCAAGGCTATACTAGGCCGTACCTACATTGAAGGTATGAATGCTGTACCATCCACCAATCATCAGTGCTTGAAATTTCCATACAAAGGATGGGTTATTAAGGTAATGAGCATGCCTCTCTGTTCTACGGTGGATGCCATCAACACCTCTTTGCCTTCGGTCTGGCCGACTCATCGGCCCATACTATCCTTGTTGGATGTGTATGACCCTTGTCGTGCTCCCTTCACACAACAAAAGCCATTCCCTATGTTAAACTCACGTCTCCCCTTCCGCTCCAAAGGATGGGAGATTATGAGAAATATTGGCTACCAAAATGGTAAAGGTTTAGGGGCACAACTGCAAGGAAGGCTGAGACCACTCCAAAAGATAAAGCCAATCCATAGAGCTGGATTGGGTTTCAAGGGGCCATTCGAATCAGACGGCAAACCCCTCACTTGGACTCTGTCCTCACACTTCAAGAAGGGGCCCATCGTCCAGATGGGAGATCCTCCACTGGAATCACTTGGGGGGTCACGGGATGTGTTTTTAGCTCAAGGATGTTCAAGGATCCCTAAAAGAGGAAAGATTGTCCACCTGGATTGTGAATGGTATAAATGGTTTGACATACCAGATATACCCATTACACTGGAAAGAATGTTCTCACCTCCATATCTAGAAGGGTCGTCTTTGATCTCCGAAATGCCAGGGGACACCACCACACTTGCCAGAATGTCAAACCCTCCTCGCCAAGAGGATGTTGTCATCGACGGGTCATCATCCGTCACCAATATTGTCATCGACGGCTCATTAGCCGTCATTTTCTCTACCCACCTATCACAGCCTCTGTTGCTGTCTCCTTCCTGGGCCAGACAGTTGTCTGATGATCTTCCCAGGTCTCCTTCTTTACTCGTTTACCTGCGTGAGTTTCTCAACTCGCGCAAGATTTTCAATCATGATTTGCTCTACGAGCTACACAACCCTCTAGCTCTAATTCCCTTTTCACCTCCTCCAATTTCTTTTCACTGTTTTGTTATCAAAGATGAAAATGAAAAAAAAAACGCCAATTCCCCAACTCCTCAACAGCGCATTGTCTTTGAGGAAACCTCTTATATCTCCCACGAGTGTGCCCCGACTCACGGGCCACTCATTCAAGGTCCCCTGAGCGACCTTCTCGACCCCTCATCTGAGGGGTCCTTCCCTATACATTCTTCACCATCCTCTTCAGTTTCTTTTTCTTCTTCTGTAAATGTCAGTTTAGCTAGCAATAATAAGTCAAGGGTAGTGTCTAAGAAGAAATCCAAGGGTAGGCAGATTCCCCGTCGATTCCTTTTGGATCTAGCCACCAGGTGTCAAGCCCTTCTAGCCATTCCCCAATTGCTAGAAAATCCCGTCCAACTGCCAGAAATAGAATGTGAGAATGATTGCATGATTGACGAAGGGTATGGGGTCTATGAACTCACTGACGAGGAATACCCCATTGAAGAAGAGGATGAAGAATATGAGGACGCGGCTGACACCTATGCTAGTGGAATGAGCAGATTTGACGAACCGTCAGCCGCTGTAGAAGAGTCTACCAAAGAGATCAATCTGGGAACTGAGGAAGACCCTAAGATTATCCTCATAAGTGATAATTTACCATCATCTGAAGAAGAGGCACTAGTTAAGGTTCTTAAGGATTACAAGGACACGTTTGCATGGAGCTATGAGGATATGCCAGGATTGGATTCTACTCTGGTTGAGCATCGTCTCACCCTCAAACCAGGGTCCATCTCGGTAAAGCAACGGTTAAGACGTTTCCGCCCACAAATGGCTTTAAAAATGAAGGAAGAGGTTGATAAGCTCCACAAAGCTAGGTTCATAAGAGTCGTCCTTTATCCTCAGTGGGTCGCAAACATCGTCCCGGTCATGAAGAAAGATGGAAAGGTGAGAATTTGTATTGACTTCCGGGACCTTAATCGTGCGTGTCCGAAGGATGATTTCCCTTTGCCCCATATTGATGTGTTGATTGATAACACGGCAGGATATGAAACCCTTTCATTCATGGATGGATTTTCTGGATACAATCAAATCCGTTTGGCAGAAGAAGACCAGGAGAAAACCTCATTCACTACTCCCTGGGGAACTTATTGTTATGTGGTCATGCCATTTGGACTGAAGAACGCTGGAGCCACTTACCAAAGGGCTATGATGGCAATATTCCATGACATGATGCACATATATTTGGAGGTATATGTGGATGATTTGTTGGTAAAATCTAAAACTAGGGCGGAACATCCCGAGGTCCTTGCAAAGGTGTTGCAAAGATCGCGTGAGTTCAATTTGAAAATGAATCCAAAGAAATATGTGTTTGGTGTATCATCTGGCAAATTACTTGGCTTCATTGTGAGCAAAAGGGGTATTGAGATAGATCCCAACAAGGCTAAGGCAATTAGGGATATGCCACCCCCGAAGAATTTGAGAGAAGTTCGAGGATTAATCGGGAGGTTGCAATTTATCCGTCGCTTTGTGTCTCAACACTCGCAAAGGTGCTGGCCCTTCTACGAGTTGACCAAAGCAGGGACCAAATTTTGTTGGGATTCTAAGTGCCAGAATGCTTTCGACGGATTAAAGGAATATCTGGCCAACCCGCCTGTTCTCACTCCACCTATTCCAGATAAGCCTTTGATCCTATATGTCTCGGTCCTAGACGACTCTGTGGGAGCCGTCCTGGCACAAATCAATGAGGAAGGCAAGGAACGGGCAACCTATTACTTGTCCAAACTCCTTAACCCCTGTGAGCAAAAGTATACTACCATGGAAAAGACATGTGCCGCCCTCGTGTGGGTGGTACAGAAATTGAAACATTACTTTCTTGCTCATGAAGTCCATTTAATTGCTCGCATGAATCCTATCAAATTTCTCTTGGAAAAGTTTATCCTTACTGATAGGCTAGCACGTTGGCAAAGCTTTCTATCTCAATTCGACATCACCTACATTCAACAAAAGGTAATCAAAGGCTATGCTATAGTCGAGCATCTCGCTCATCACCCTCTCCCCAAGTTTGATCCTGTTCAATCAGAGTTTCCAGATGAGGAACTAATGTCCATTACCCAGTCTGATGATCCGATGTGGACATTATATTTTGATGGAGCTTTGAATTCCCAGGGGAGAGGTATTGGTATTGTTCTTTTGTCACCTGAAGGTGTCGCTATCCCATATGCATTCCAGCTCTCATTTCCAGTCACCAACAACGTGGCTGAATACGAGGCTCTTCTGGCAGGTCTGAACCTTGCCTATTCCTTCTGGGTCACTGAATTACGAGTCATAGGTGATAGTCAACTTATCCTTCGCCAAGTGCTCACCAAATATCGCACTCGCGATCCCAAGCTCAAGCCATATCAAGAGCTTACTGTTGCTTTCGCTAAACTGTTCACTAAGTTGGTCTTTGTCCACGTTCCTCGCAATCAGAACATTCTCGTCGACGCCCTTGCTTCGTTGGCATCATCATTAAGGTTTCCTCTGGGCAGAAGAGCTCTGTCCATTTCTATCCACAAGCTTATCCTCCCTGCTATTCACAACCCTTCCTATTTAAGGGTTCAGGAGGAAATGTCAAAGATGGCTCATGATAGAGAAGTTGTTGAGAAGAGGGAGATTATGTTGGTTGAATTGGAGGAAGAACTGGCTGATGAGGAGAAGCCATGGTTCTATGAGATTATCAAATATTGCAAAGACCAGTCTTACCCTACAGAAGCAACAGCAGAAGATAAGAGGGTCATAAAGAGAGTCGTCCAGAGATACACATTGGTTGGAGGATTGTTGTACAAAAGAAGCCTCACTGGTGTTCTTCTGAGGTATCTTGATGATGATGAGTCTTGGAAGTGTGTAGAGGAAGCACACTCAGGTGTGTGTGGTGGCCATATGAACAGCCAAATGCTTGCTAAGAAGATCATTCGGCAAGGCTTTTTGTAACGACCCGAGAATCCGATTATCGGGAAGGCCCGATAACCCGAGACTCGTACCGCCACCCACGAGTCCGAAGACTCGGAAGGGTTAAAAGGATGGTGTGGAGACTACACAAGTATCACAAATAATTGCAGAAATTAAACAGTTATAATATTAAGCAGGAAATAAATTAACATTTTACATGGTCCACAATAAAATAAAACAACAATAACAGCAGTCCACGACTAGTACAGTGACAAGAAAGGAAAGTACAGCTACACGGGGCATACCCCGGCTCTGACCTCTGGCACTACCTCTAGGCACCCGCACCACGCTGCGCTCCTGACGCGCTCCCCGAAGGTGGCGCCTCACCTGAAACACGGTGAAAACACGCAGGGAATGAGTCTCGGAACAAGACTCAGTAGGGATCACTCGAACCCTACCTCGTAAAACGAGAAACCACTACACTAGCGGTAGGAAAGTACCTCGGAAAGGAAAGCCCTGCACTCTACAGAACTAGACCCTACGGCACGCAAACCGACACACGTGCCACGGTACGAGAAGACTGAAACCAACGGTCGAATCGTAAAACCCGAAGGTCGAAAATACACGACTGACAGTCTGACACTCCGTACTCGACAGGAGTACCACCCACTAGAAGCACAGCCGGTAGCGTCCCCTGACGTCTTACACCGCACCGCAGGTGAACCGCCTGACGTGGTAGGTCCTACCCGAGGCGCAGACACCGTACAAGTAACCACAAACAAGTGACTAGCTGGGGTCACGCCCGTCGACGTGGGTCCAACCGTCCCCAACCACGTGTGCACACACAGACCACGCGTCCTAGGTCTGGCCCTCTGACCGGTTTTCCCCCGCAGCCGGACTCTGGCTAAGACGAGGAGCCTACGGTAACCGGTCCACAAACCGTCTCGAAAGGTGGGTGCCCGTACACCACTCCCAGGTGAGACCAGCACCTCGTACTGGTGGGCTACGACTAGTGGAGGGTCACTGAAGGAGTAGACTCTCGAGTCGACGGAAAATGACGTCCGAGTCCGACAACATGTGGGAATCACCCCACGCACTAGCTCCGTCAAACGGGGCCACGGTCGGAGAAAAACGGACGCACCGCCCACGGCCAAACTCATGACCAAGGCAAACGAAACCTCCGGACACCAAAGACACGGTCACGGAACTCCACGGGGTGCCCGGGACGCACACACGGCCCAAGGGGAACACCCAATAACAGCCAGATCGCGCTAGGGATACCTAGCGCGACACGGAAGAACGCGCTAGGGAACCCTAGCGCAACAGGGAAGATCGCGCTAGGTCTCCCTAGCGCGACAGGGACCATCGCGCTAGGGAACCCTAGCGCGACCAGGACCATCGCGCTAGGTCCTCCTAGCGCGACAAGGATGATCGCGCTATGACCCCATAGCGCGACAAGAACCGCCTCCTGTTCATCTTCTCCGATGAACGCGCTCAGTCGGGGCAGCGCGACCTCCAAGAACGCGCTACTGGAGTATAGCGCGTTCTCAGTCCGCGGCCGAAAACGGTAAGAACGCCCAAAAATTCTAACCACGCCCCCATGCCTCCATAGGAGAGGGGGAAAACAAAGGGGAAGACCCCTGGGGACCCCTAGCATGATTCTAGGCCATCAAAACACGAAATCATGCATCAAATCCATAGATCGGGCGAGCTCTCCCCAAATCATGGAAAAACCCAAAAACGCTCAAACGATCCCCTCTCGGCCTCCCCGCGGCCTATAAATCGCAGAAAAGATCGGCATGAGGCTAAGGAACGTCACCCTACCTCAATGGAGCGAATGCTCCGCCGGATCGATCACGAATCACGAAGAATGCTCGAAGCTTCACGAACTCCCCACGCTTCCCACGCTCGCCGCACGCCCACGAGATCGCCTCACCGTCGCCCAAGCATCCGCGCCGTCGCCCCGCCGCCGTCCGTAGCCGGAGAGGGGTTCGTTGCGCCCGAATGGGAGAGAGGGAGAGAGGAGGGTGTCACGGTGGGAAGAAACGGAGGAAGAGGAAGAAGAAGAAAGAGAAAGGAGAAAAAGAAAAAGAAAAGAATTAGGGCTATATAGAAAATCCGAATTTTTGGAAAAATACCGAAAAATAGAAAAATACATTTCCGGAATCCTCGGAACGCACCGATCGCAACGGTACCACTCGTGCCTGGGGGAACTGCCCGGTTCGCCCGCAGCGAGCTTCCGAAGGAAAAGCCGAAACACACACCGGGAATCGGAAAACACACGCGGAAAAAGCCGCGGAACGCCTCCGGGCCTCCGAAACAGCTCCGGATCGCGCCGATCCGAACACGAAAGATGTCCGAAACGAAATTTCGGACACAACGGAGCAGGACGCTCCGAAAACCAGATTCGGGACCCACGAAGAAGGATCCGAAAGGTCCGGGATATTACACTTTTACTGGCCCACTATGGAGGAAGATTGTGCTGTCTATGTCCGTAGGTGTGTCAAGTGTCAACTTCACGCTGATAAGATCCATTCCCCATCTTCCTCTCTCCATCCAGTGTCCTCCCCATGGCCTTTCTCCATGTGGGCATTCGACATCATCGGTCCTCTTGGTGATCCTAACTCCCTTATTAAGCAAAAATCCTTCATCCTCACTGCAACGGAGTACTTCACCAAATGGGCTGAAGCCGAAGCCTATGCAGAAGTCAAGGCATCCACAGTCTGTAAGTTCATCATGAAGAACATCATCGTCAGGTTCGGTATTCCAAGAACTATCATCACCGACAATGGGCCACAATTCATCTCTCAGGATCTTCAGGACCTCTGCCAAAGATATAAGATTGCATTGCATCATTCATCACTATATTATCCACAAGGTAATGGCCAAGCAGAGGCCACTAATAAAACACTGATTAAAGTCATAAAGAAAACATGTGAGTCTAGCAGATTCTCGGATTGGCCAGAGAAGCTTATCGAAGCTCTATGGGCCTATCGCACTTCAATCCGAACTCCTACTGGGCAAACTCCGTTCGCCCTCACTTACGGGATGGAGGCGGTAGTTCCGTATGAGATTCTGATTCCCTCTCTGAGAGTACAATTGGACAAGGACCTTCCCCTCGACGAACGTCGTGATTCTCTCCTTGCCCAGTTGGAACTCTTAGACGAGAAACGTCTGGTTGCTGCCGAGCATGCTCGCATATACCAAAATAGACTCGCACGTTTTTACCAGAAGAAGGTTATTGAGAGAAAGTTCAAAGTTGGTGAAATGGTAGTGAAAATAATTTTTGTAAAACCTGGCGGGCCGCGTTCTAAGCTCCAACCCAATTGGGAAGGACCATACGTGGTTCAGGCTGTGCATCTTGGTAACGCCTACAGGCTAGTCAATGCTGAGGGAGTTGAGTTATCCCACCCTTGGAATGGGCTTTATCTTAAGAAGTACTACCCTTAGATAGGTGTACATACTGTCAAAAACGAAAAAAAAAAGGAAAAGAAAAACAACAAAAAATGAAAAAAAAATGAAAATAACAAAAACATGTGTATAAAACAAAACAAAAGATAAAAAAATAGAAAATTTAAAATACTGATGCTTGGAGATCACCATGGAATCAAGTTATTGCATCTAATCTCCATGTTAGGAAAGGGCCCATTAAGACTTGGTAGGTCTCAAGTCTTGGTTTGCCAGAACCGTGGAGACCCCTGTCCGGCCAGTTCGGCCTATGCCCCCTCAAAAGAAAACAACATGTATACACATCTGTGTTATAAAAAATTGATAGCATCGCTTATGGTAGGGCATCACTCAAAAGGTCTCCAAGAAAGCTCGAATCTTTATTTTCTTCTTCTCGACCGAATGAGACAGTCGGCGCCCTTAAAACGCTGAGCATGGGAAACATGAACACAACCCCTAGGGTGAGAGTAGGATCCAATTCTTCGAGCATGAATCAGAGCACGAGAAGAGGGCAGTGTCCCCGCAGGCATCCAAGAGGGATTCCATAATGTCAAAATACTATGTCCCTCGTAAAAAAAAATCCATCAAAAGAATCAGCAAAAGAAAAGCAGGAAATCAAAGTCAAAAGAAAGGCCTGGTCGTAACCGTGCCTGATTCCACTAAATGAAACCCCTTTGACTGAAAGTCAAATTACACAAAAGGGGGTCACGAGATGTAAATGCTCGAGAATTAGTCCGAAGTTGCCCGAAAGGGGAAGTTAAGTGTGCCTCTATTGGCTCGCCGGGTTAACGGTTTTACCGGTCCTCTCAGGAGGTTTACCCCCAATACTCTTTCTTCTTCCCCGGAAGATAAAGGCTCAATGGAGTTCCCGGAGGGTGAAACTCACCAAAGCTTACAAACATATGGTTGTCCATTTTGAAAACAGAAGTCATTGTCGTGAAGGAGTCTCCGTGTTTCTGGCTGGTCAAGACCTTTATCAACCACCTTAATGTCTTCTTAGTTTAACCTCGGGCTTAGACCAATGCAAGCGCGTCACCTATGGGTGCGACGACGTCTGATTCCGGGTCAGCGTCGCGCGGTTGGTCGTTTGGGTTCCAGGGTGTTCCATTACATACCATCTAGAGTTGTGAGGAAATAGACCCGGGTCGGGCAAATCATTTACCTTGAACATTTTTTGGGTGAATCCCTGTGGTCGGAAGCAACTGGGAGCCTAAGCATGGCATGACGGTATTGTCATCAGGATAAGTCTTAGTCGGTGGGATTATCATTCGAGGAGTCTAGAGGCCCAAATCAACTTAGATGTGCACTTAGGATACCTGGGAGGTTAGCAAGAAACCCTTGTTCTCATGTAGGTTAGCTGTTATATGGGTTGGTCATCATGCATTAGCAAAAACAAATTAATAAATAAGCTAAAAATAAACAAAAAAATGACAAAATCAAAAAAAAACCAAAAAAAAATGGGGAGAAAAATGTATATGCACAAAAAAAATGGAAATGTAAAAGACCAAAAATAATAATAAACAAACAACAAAACACAAAAAAATTAATATACACCTACAAAAAAAATAAAGATCACATCTTTGCATGATCGCATTTGTATACAGCATTCATTTTAAATTCTCGTTTGCATCCGTGTGCTTGTCTGTCGCATTCATCATCATCTTTCATCAGTGCCTTTGTTAATAAGGGCTTGCCCCTTGACTCGTTATCGAGGATAGTTCAAAACTTCGTTTGCTTGTTGAGCAAGGGGCAAGTCAGAGCAGAAATACTGACTTGTTTGCTTAGGTGTGTGCAGGGATTCGAGAGCTCAGGAAGAAGCAGAAAATCAAATACAAAATACTTTATTTCACTTCTATTCATAATAAAAATAAACAATAAAGAGATTACATCAGGTTTCACCTTCTCTCTCCACATTACTTGTCCCGCCACCCTCCGGACGAGACACTCTTGAGGGGGCTATCCAATCATTGAATGCGGTCCTTCCACCGCTTTGTGCTCCTCTTCCGATCTCTACTCCCCGGCGCCGATCTGCGGGGGCACCAAAGGAGCTGCTGACACGAAAGCCACGCTCTCGTGCTCTTCGGTAGCGTTCCTCACCGTCCTTTAGCCACTGCTCGGCGAGGCCGAGACTGGTCTTCAATTCAAATAATTGGGCCTCCAGGGCCCTCTTCTCCTCTTTCTCGGCCAACTTCTTGGCCTTCTCTCTTTCCTTGGCCTTTTCCCTCTCAGCACGTTCTCTCGCTCTGTCTTCCCTCTCCAGCTGAAGGGTGATCCTCAGCTCTATAGCGTCCCTAGAAAAGTCATCACCTGGACGACGCTGCAGTTCCTCTTCTAGCTCGGCTATTCTAGCTTCCTTCTGGGCGGCATGTGCGAGTGCCTCCTCCGTTTTTTTCTCCTGCCAGACGTTTCATCTCAGGCTTCTGGTAACGCTTGAACAAGGGGTTTTAAATGGTGAGGCTCTCACCTGTACAGAAAACATCCCTTCTGCTTCCGCAGCCCGCTGTGTGGCATGAGCAAGTTGCTCGTGTAGTGAATCTAACTCTGAAGTGGGAATCCATAGACTGGAAGAAACGCCGTCTGCCCCCATTGCCGATGAAACTACATCGAGCTGGGCACGATGCGTACACATACGAGAGGTGACAGTTAAATGGTTAACGCCATGAATTTTAAATCATGCCAGGAGTATGTATATATACACTTACTGATGAACCCAGAGCCGCTCGGGCATCAGTTAACTCTTGCTCCGTGTCCGCCAAACGAGCTCGTAAGTTCGTTATTATGGTGTCACGGGCATCCTACAGTCATGGCTCTTGAGTTCACAAATAAAAATAAAAAAAATGAAAATTATAAAAGAAAAAAATGGTGTTTTACTTTACCTCTATAAGCCCTCCAAGCTGGAGCCTCTCCGCATACATTGCCCTATAGAGCCGTAAGTAATCTTCACTGTCTTGCGCTTGTGATTCCAGGAGCGTGCCACCCCGCTGCCAGTCTTCATACTATTCGGGGAAGCGCACCCTCCAATCAACGCAGGTTGCCGGCCCACACGTCTTCTTCCCGACGCTGGGTGAGGAGGTTATATCCACCCATTCCTGGGCAAGCCCGAGAGTCCTCATGGCTAATCGCAGCCTTAGTGGCTCAATTTCATTCAAACAATGAAGCCAGAGGTCCCGTCCGAATCGGACACGGCTTCCAATTACCCATGGCTGGTCGACATCGACCATATTCAAGTAAGGCCTCCAGTTCACCTATGTTGGGTTGTACATATCTTCTTAGTTACTCAAAAATACAAAAAAAATGAACAAAACATATAAAAAGGAGAAAAAAGTATCCTACCATCGCTGCAGGGAACTCTTGCAGCTCCCGTCTCGATACCATCAGCTGGTAGGATAATGGTGCTGTACTCATGATGGGTTGCCACCGCCTAGCCAACGGGATCGTCACTGGCCGACAGTGTCGAGCTCTCCCCATTGGAATATAATAGTAGCTCCACAGCTACACCATCATGTGTCATTGGCACCAACAAATACAAGAAAAAAGCATAAAACGAAAACCATAAAAAAATAATTTTTTACCTGGATGAAGGGCGTAAACCCATTTATTGTCACCTCTCGGCCTGTCCTTTGCGATAGACCTGTAAATAGATGTGCCAGCACGGCAGCTCCCCAGGCGTACTGTCCTACTCTCTCCAAATCTACGAGCAGCTCCAGGAAGCGGCAGTGCATGTTGTCTCCCTTGGAGCCCAGTAGCAGCCTACCCAGCAGAAAGAAGAGGAACCTCCTCAGGTCCATGTTGGTCCTTTCCCAGTTGCTGACATCTGCACAGTATACAGCACGGGCACCTCTCTCTGCCCTTTCCATAAATTTCTCCAAGGACTCGTCATCCCGTGGACGGATGTCAGTAAGCCCTAACACCTCCATGATCGATGTCTTGGCTACTGACCTGTTCTTCCGTCCATCGAGTTCCAGTCCTAACAGTTTCTGGGCACCTTCTCGGTAATCCGCATAAGTGACGCCGGTCACTGCCTCTCCATCCACTTTGAGGCCCGTAATGCGGACCATATCTTCCAAACTGGGCACCATGTGCCCCCAAGGCATCAGGAATGCCCGACTCGCCGGATCCCATCTTTCATGTAATGCTTGGATCAGGGCAAGGTCGAGCTTTATCGGCTCGATTCGGAGGAAGGCACCGAACCCCATCACGTCTAGCCTGGCCTTTTGGAAGTCCGGAAGACCTCGATATGCTGCCACTACCAGCTCCCATGAGATGTGCGATCGCATCATGCCCTGCACATCCACAAGAAGTGAGAAAGGGGAGCATTGCTAAGCAAGAAAGGAGAAGAAAAGGATGAAGGAAGGAAACCAAAGAAGTCACTTACCAGCTGTGATCGGGTCCTCTCACTCAGTTGTCCTTCGACTTCTGAGAGTCTCCTGGAACTGCTACCTGATCTGCTCCTCTTCGAGGAGCGGGAAGACTCACCTTCTGCTCTAAAGCTGGATTCACCCTCCATCCTGAAAAAGTGAGCAACACTCGCAACCTCCCTTCCTTACAAATTTGCACTCCTCAAGTCTGCTCTCAGGACTTCGGTGTTTCCAAGTCGAGCGAAAGGGGAGGTATTTATAGGATTGGAAAGAAGGTGATCTGGATCTATCACCATCACCCCAGCAACATCCTTCACGACAAGTCACCCTCTCTTTACTCTCGCATGTCACTCTGCCATCTGGAGTGATCAATTCGGAGGCGTGATTTGTTGACTTATCCTCCCCATGCGGTCTAAAGATTCCCCGTGTTTATTGTCCCGTTGCGACTACTGCTAGCGCAAAGAAGAAAGTGGGGGACATTTATACGGGAAAACAGGACCAGGGACCGACGTTGTTGAAATTGGTGGTAGATCCCTTTGAAAGTCATGGCCACGGTACACTCGCGTGCCACTTTGCCATGTGAAGTAAATGGAGCAGAGCTGTGATTTGTTGACCCGCCACTCCTATTCGGTCCAAAGATTCCGCGTGTCCCTTGTCCTATTGCGACTACTTTTAGCGCAAACAAGGAAATAAGGGACATTCACGTGGGAAAAGAGCACCACAGGCCGATATTGTTGAAATCCGTGGCTGATCCCCTTTAAAAATCATGGCCATGGTGAGTCACCGCCCCGTGTTTTAAGGAGACATCTCGTCGAGTACGTCTCGCGGGAACCCATGTGGTGGAGAAGAGGCGTAGAGCAGAAGAAACATATCCAGGGTGAACCAGCCGTGTTCAAACCAACCTATTTCACTCGCACATATATATAAGGGTTTGTGCCCGTCATGAGAAGGGAGTGAGTGAACAAGCCACTCACTAACCCTCACCACCCTCCTGGTCGCTTCTATTCTCTCTCTCAAGGTAAGAAGTCCCTTGGAGGCCTTTTATAATTCCGTGACGCAGCAATCGCTTTGTCACGCCATGCGTTCCCACCTGCTCTTCGGCAGTGCTCCTCGCCGTCCTCCTGTCTCTCTCGCGACCCTGATGGCCGCGAAGCTCTTGAAGTCGAGGCCGCTAGCTGAGCTGCCCTATGCTCTGCCGATGAAGATGCTACCAACTCCAGGAGCTCCTCTGTTGCGAGCTCTAATCCCCTTCCATCTGCAGAGCGAGCCATGTCTGGATGCTCTTTCTCTCAGAGCTCCATCTCCTGCGTCTCTTGTGCTGCTCTATTTTTACCTTTTCTCTCTCTCTCTCTTATCTCTTGCCTTATCTCTCTCAGCCATTCGGAGAGAAATCTTCAGCTCCCGGGCATCACAGGGCAACTCCTCATGCTGGTTGCCTTGATTTTTGGCTCTTGTCCGGAATGGTTGGCTATCACCTAGCACTGGCTATTGCAGATGTTTGTGCCAAAAACAAGAAAAAAGAGAAAAAAGGGAATAAAAAAAGAAAAAAAACAGTAGAGAGTAAGGATGTAAATGGCATTAAAGCTTCCATATTTATTCCAAGATAAGATACATTAGGGTTTGGGCATCTCAGGCCTCAATTTCCCCAACTCGATTACATAAGCTTTCAGCAGTTCTTCGTCCTCACTCACAGATTCTGTTGCCCTCAGTGCAATGCTGGCCTTCCATGACGCTTTGATTGTCTTCACATTTCTTGCGTCATCCCCTGTGCCCAGCTCCCTTTTCCTGATTAAAGGAAGCTTGGATAGTAGTGGGAATGAATGGCGAGAGAGGCCCATCTGAGTGTGACACCGGTGCGTGTTGTAAAGGATGAATTCAGACGCGCCAACAAGCTGGAGCTCCATGTTAAGTGAAGACCTCGTGAGAAGCTCATATGGGAGTAAGCATATCGGTGCACGAGTGAACATATACTCTTCAATGGTACTGAAGTGAGCCCGCCAGTCTTCTCGTTTCTTCAGCCAGGGAACGTGATTTGCTATACTACCACTAGAGCCTAACACATTGACCATATGGTGAAGCGGGCTTTGTTGGAAGAGTCTTGAAGTAGATGACATTCCCTCACGATGGTTAAATTTGAAATGTAAGTCAGTCCAACAATTCAAAAGGAGTGCGCAACCAAAAGGAGGCTTACCCATACTGGAAGCCGTGAGTCCGCTATAGAGATAAGCAAGGATAGCAGGTCCCACTCTCTTTCCTTCCCAAATTCCACAGATGGCACTTAGCTGATCTTCCTCCACTATGTTGTCAGTATAAGGGAATAGGAGAGCACCTGCTAAGCAGATGGTGAATCCCTTCATGAGCCCTTCAATGCGATCATCATCGCTTGTCAACCTTTCAAGAGCATTTATGACCCAATCTGCAAGTTTTTGCAGATGGATTCCCTTCTGAGTCTGGACGTCCTTGATGGCTTCGGACGGCATGAAGCTTCTGAGCACTTCCTCGGAAGTCACCCTTCTTAGCATGCGCATAACCTTTACCTTGTCATTTCTCTGGAATTTCTTCACGCCAAGTAGAAGTTCTGCTTCTTCGAGAAGAATAGTTGCCTCGAAAGTGGGGAAAATGAACGTATGGGTTTGAGGGTGCCAAAACTCTACCAGTGCACCCATAGCCGCCCAATCCATGTGAATCTCATTATAATGTTTGGCATGAGTTACGAGCTTTTGGAGATGCCACTTTCTGATGATGGCCCTCATACTGATCGAGATGTTCGAAGTGAGTTTCGACAGCCATGGCAACCTTGAAAACTTCCTCGGGCCAGGAAAGAGTGGATACGGCTGGAAATAGAAAGGTGGAGAAGGCGAAAATGAGCGTAAGAAGGTCTTGCAGAAACACTAAAAGAGAAATGGTAACTCACCATTCGAGACTGAATTCTCCCGCTAAGGTGCCCTTCGAAGTCAGTGAGCCGCTTGCACTCGTTGCTGGGCTTGCTTTTCTTTACGGGACGGGAAGACTCCCCTTCCATCTCGAACTCTGATCTCCTCCTAAGCTTCAACTTTCTTAACTCGCCCTTGAATGCATTTTCTTAAGGCCAAAGGGGCGATACTTATAGTGAGGAAAGGAATCTAGGAACAGTGTTGCCAGTTTCATTTTGTTATGTGTGATAATTTGCTTGCATAGTTGTGATCTTGTTTTGTTATGTTAATTATCGAGTGGGGTACCACTGTCCCACCAATGTCCCACCAATGTACCACCTTGTCCCGCCTTGTCCCCTAATCATTCAATCATTGTGGTCCCCCCTTATTATGCATTGTATTGTATGATATTTACGCTATTAGAGCATGCCAAGGACCTTACGCCTTGGACAAATCCGGGATTTGAGTTCCCCTTCAACAAAAATAATGATGATCCCGGAGGAGTTCAGGACGTACGGATAGGCCGTTAAGTTGTGATAGAATGGGGACGACGGTTCCGTTCGATGAGTCGGTACGTGGATAAACGGGCCCCGGCTCAGTATCAGCTCATTGGATCGGTATCCTGACCCACTCTCCACGGCTTAGTAATATTATCCTTGGCTAGTTTCTATTTTAGTTTGTTTTATTTTTCTTTTAAACTCAGCATGCATTCATGTAGGACTTTGAGTTCAATGTGGAAAATCATTCACTTACTTTGATTGTGTAAGCTACTGTGCTTAATTACTTAAATATGGGATATTCCGTTCCGAGTCGAGTACTGAGTTTTCCCGAGGTTGTCTTGGGATGTTTCTCTGGATGAAACCATTGTTTGGATCTGTCTCCAATCATCTGTTTATTTCCCTCGGACCCACCTTGGCTGCAGCACTTCCACAATGGCTGGTAACCGCTCCCCAATGGTGAAACCTGAGGTTTACGACCCAGGTACTTCCGCGCCGTGAAGTTGGTCCTTTTAGTTTGTTCGTGCCCCAGCGCACACAATGTCCTTCCCAGTTTGTTTACCATCCAAACAATCGTTGATTTCGGAGGACCTTCCTCAAGGTTGCTTCGTGAAACTCCGGAAAGATTCCCATCGCGTGAGGTTAGAAGCGTGTCTCATCACACCTTGGCATCGACTTTTCAGTCCACTCCATTTCACTCCAATACACTTCATTTTATTCTGTTACACGCCCCTCCCCTACAAAGTGGATGCCAAGGCGGGGCAGCTGTAGACACGCCATTTCTGACTTTACGATGAGTAAATCCCATGTTATACCATAACGCCCTGAAGTGGCTTACATTTTATTTTATTTGAGTGATTTCCGTAATTGTGGTTAAATTGTATTATTTTGTGAAAGGGAGAAAATTAAAATATGTGTACATATAAAATAAATAAAAAGAGAAAAAAATAAAATTCCCAAAAAAAATGTGTGTAGTTGTGTTTACGTAAAAATAATATAATTGATTTTCTTTACTACATAAAATATAAATATATATATAAGTGGTTAGTATATACATAATATATTTATTAAAAGGTAAAAAAAATATAACAACCATAAATAATATATATATAAATAAAACCATTAAAAAAGTAAACAAAAATAAATAAAACAAACAAAAATAAAATATAATAAATAATGAGATAATATTCCCTACCCCATTTTATTCTCTCTAAGTCCCTTTCTATTTTCTATTTCCTTCCCTCTCTCTCACGTAATCCCCTCCTCTCCGTCTCTATCTTTCCCTCTCACCTCACTGCACACACCCCCTCCCCTACGGCACACACATACTCACACACTCACCTCATTGCACTACACAACACACACTCACGTGAACTCACGCCCACTCTCAAACTCACTCACTCCCCCATTCTCTCCTCTCCCTCACGGCTGCACGTAAACCACCTCCACCGTTCCCCACTTCTCCCTCTGGCCATCTCTTCCCATGCATGTCCACCCCACGGCACCCTACCCGGACTCCTCCAGCAAACCACCGCCCACCTTCTTTCTCTCCCTCTCTAATAACACCGCCAACCAACGTCGTTCTCCCCTGCTCATAGCCGGACAAACACCCACGACAGCACCACCGGCAACCCCTTGCGTCACCGACGTCCACACCTTCACCAGCCGTCATCGCCGCGAAGTCACTGTCAGAGCTCCACCTTGCCGACCGTCGCCACCGGCACCACCTCCGGCTAGCCACCACGACCGTCGAGCTCCCCGCTCCAGCCACCATCCTCCACGTCGACCGCCCTGCCGCACCGACGCCCTCGTCTGCTCCCGCCTCCGACCAGACCCCCTACGCATGTACCACTGCGCCTGCACCACCAGACGACCGCCGCGACCGTCTGCGCACGCCCCCACCACCGCTCCCGTCTGCCGTGAAGCCAACCGGCCACCTCCGCCTCTCCACGCTGCCACTCCGTCCGCCGGCAGTCCCCACGAGACCGCCTGCACGGCGCCACCACCATTGCTGCCGTCGTAGTCCGGTCACCCGCGTCCGCCGCTGCACCAACCCCCGTTGCACCCTCCAACTGCGGCCATCTTCCTCGCGAGACCGCCGCCACTTACGTGACCTCCACGTCGCCTCACGCACGCCCAAGCCCCCCTGCCGCAACCGCACCGGCCGTCTCCAGCCACTGCCGACCTCCTCTCCTCACCACGTCGCTGCCACCGCCGCCGTAGCCCCGTCGTTCGTCGACGCATACCCCTTCGGCGAGCTCGCCGCGGCGACCTGTCGCCGCCACCGGCCGCCCACCGCCGGCCTCCCGCGGCGAGCTCCCCGCCGCGGTCCCCCTCCTTTCCCTCTCTCCTCCTCTTTCTTCCCCCTCGCGTCTCTCCCTCTCTCTGCACTCCCTCTCTCTCCCTCTCGTCTGTCTCTCTCTCTTTTCCCCCCCTCTGTCTTCCTCTCCTCCCGCCGTGTCCCGGTCTCTCTCTCTCCCTCTCGTCTGTCTCTCTCTCTTTTCCCCCCCCCTCTGTCTTCCTCTCCTCCCGCCGTGTCCCGGTCTCTCTCTCCCTCTCGTCTGTCTCTCTCTCTTTTCCCCCCCTCTGTCTTCCTCTCCTCCCGCCGTGTCCCGGTCTCTCTCTCTCCCTCTCCCTCTCTCCCGCGGTCTCTTTCTCTCTCTTGTTCTCTCTCCTCCCCCGCCGGTTCTCTCTCACCCTCTTGTTCTCTCTCTCTCTTTCTCTCTCTCACTCTCGGTTCCTCTCCCCCTCTCTCTGTCGCGTCCCCCCCTCTCTCTTTTCTCTCCCTCTTTCTCTCTCTCTCAACCGCTCTCTCCTCCCTCCTCCCTCCTCTCGCTCCGTCTCTTTCCCCCTCTCTCCTTTCCCTCTCTTTCTCGTTCCCCTCGCCGTTCCTCTCTCTCCCCCACCCTCTCTCTGCTTCTCTCTCTAACTCCCCCTCTCTTCCTCTTCCTCCTCTCGATCTCTCCCCCTCTCCCATTTTTTATGTTCTTTTTTTTAATCCTCTCTATTACCTTCTCTCCCCCTCTCGATCTTCTCTCTTATTCTTTTTTCATTTTTTTATCCTCTCCCCCTCACTGTCTCTCTCTTCCTCTCTCTCTCTCTCTCTCCCCCTTTCACGTTCTCTCTCCCTCTCGATCCCCCTCTCTCTCTTCTTTTAATTCTTTTTTATTCCCCACTCTCTCACTCTCTCCTTCCCTCCCTTCTCTCTCTCGATCTCTCTCTCTCTTTTTCATTTTTTTTAATCGTTCCCCCCATCATTCGCCCTCTCTATTCCTTTTTTCCCCATATATACATATATATTATATATATTATATACATAATATATATGTCACATATGTATCATATATATATATCTTATCCTTTTTTCTTTTAAAACAAAGTCTTAAAAATAAATAAAAAAAAGAGTTTTCTCTCTCCCTTTCTCGTCTTCCTTCTCAAATTTTCGTTCTTTTATTTCGACCAGTCTACACATGTTTATATGTGTTTGTACTTACGTATATGTTAAATATTTTTAATATGGCTATGTAATATTTATATAAATATATTTATCATTCATATGTATGCGCTTGTGTGTGTGTGTTATTATGTTCGGCCTAATCAGTTTCTGAAGTCCGTTTTGAAGTCCTTCGGTCGTGCCACTCTCGTGATATTGAAGCCCTTTTCAAAGCTCGTTGCCGGCCTCCCTCGATAAGCTTTTCTCCCCTCTCTTATTTTTATTTAGTCAATCAATCATGTTCCATGCATCATTTAACATATGTGTCATGTCTTTCTCCCCGAGAGGACCTAGCTTGTGAGTGTCTTTGTGTTTGTGCATTTCATCATGTAATTCTCCTACCCTTTTAATTCTAAAGGGGTTTTAAACACACCAACCAGGTACGTGTTCGTTTATATTATTTACAATTTCATTATCTAAGGATTGGTACTACACTGCCGTCGTTCTCACCAACTAGTTCTGCTATGTTTGTTGTTTGTGTAGGGGTAACCAGTTATAAGGCCCTCTTCTTCGGCCTGTCGAAAGAAGAGGAAGAAGGAGTCCACGTCGTCCCCTTCCTGAGGCGAAAGCGATCAATCCACTCGGGACCCTCGGTCCCTGGCGATCACAAAATTCCTAACGCGCGCTTCATTGTGACTATCTTTGTTTTTAATAACACCCGCGGAGAGTTACTTCCCGCAGTGGTCATCTTCTTCTGTCTCTGACCTCACCCGGGCGGAGGATTATTCCCCGCGGCGGTTTCTGTGATTTACTTTCTATATATCTAACTCCTAATTGGTGCGGTGGGTCACCTCCCGCGACCGTTTCCATTTCAGCATTTTATTTTCTGCACTTTACTTTCTAACTCCTAACTATTTAATTTCAGCATTCCCCTATCATCGCTTTAAAATCCCGTGGAGATCAACATCTCGCGGCGGTTTATTTGATCCCTTTTCCTATCCTGCCACATATACTTATCTTATAATAAAGACCCCTCAGAGGCCACAGTCTCGTGGTGGTTTATATATATTCATATATATATATATATATATATATATATATATTTATTATTTATATTATTTATGTCGCATTAAAGACCCCTCAGAGGCCACAGTCTCGTGGTGGTTTATATATATATATATATATATATATATATATATATATATATATATTATTTATATTATTTATGTCACATTAAGACACCTCAGAGGTCACAGTCTCGTGGTGGTTTTTATATATATATATATATATATTTATTATTTATATTGTTTATGTCGTATTAAAGACCCCTCAGAGGCCACAGTCTCGTGGTGGTTTCTATATATATGTATATATACTTATACTTATTATTTATGTCACAATAAAAACCCCGCAGAGGCCACAGTCTCGTGGTGGTTTATATATTTATATACTTATATTTATTATCTATGTTATAGTAAAAACCCCGCAGAGGCCAATGTCTCGTGGTGGTCTGTATATATATTTATATTTATTATTTATAATGCATTAAAAACCCCGCAGAGGCCAATGTCTCGTTGTGGTTTATATATATATTTATATTTATTATTTATATTGCATTAAAAATCCCGTAAGGCCAATGTCTCGCGGTGGTTTCTAGATGTACATATATTAATTGCTGCTCATATTGCAATATTGTTGTTAAAACCCCGCAAAGACCAATGTCCTGCGGTGGTGTGCCTTTATTCACATTGTTCTTGTAACTGTTCGAGGAGTGATATATCGTTACAATTTCCGAGTCCACGTGTCTTCCCGTCTGTCAAATTCTATCACATAGAGTCCCATGACTCGAATTCGGTATCTGAAAAGCTGCTCTCGGAACGGTGGGTTACGCCTACCGGGAAGGGGTTCAGTTTGCGCGAGAGGGTCTTCGGACCCCTATCTCCGCCATGTACCGGAGTTCGGCTATTCTAAATTCTCTCTATCTCAACTAGAGTGTCATCTGTAGGTGTACTTGTCCACCGTTCTTTCATATCCCCATAGCGCGCGTTTCATTGTTTGTCCTCATTTCTTTCACCCTTTATTACTCAGAGAGGGAGAAACCCCATCTCTCTCTCTCAGTCCACCACGTGACGCGTTCACAGAGATGTCAAGATTAAAAAATTATTTAATAAATATATGTTATTATAAAATATAATAAAATAGTATGTGTGACTTAGTGGTTATTAGGTGTGTTAATTGTGTGCGAGTTAAAGGGTTCAAATCTTACAAATGTTATATATTTTTTGACTTATTTTTTCTAAAGAATAATGAAAAAAGTAAGAAAATAGTGCTACTAATATGTGTAGACACGCCATTCCTGACGTCTCCTGAGAAAGTCTCATATTACTATACAACGCCCTGCAACGGCTTACGCATTTTGAATCACTCGAGTGCTTCCTTTTCTCGGGTCTTCTTCTGCCTTTTTCGGCATCCGGAATCGTCTCGTCACGGCATTCGGACGGCATCAACACCAGTCAGACGTATCAAGAGGTTCCGGAACCAAGATGTTGACTGCCGGGCGGCCGCCGATTGAGAACCCGGGTGGGTCTTAATGGGGGCGTCCAGGCCTCTGGACGCCCCCATATTTCTAATTTATTTTTTTTCTTTTCTCAGGGCCCAAAACTAATTAAAAAATAATAATAATATATATATATATTAATGGAGGCGTCCAGGCCCCTGGACGCCTCCATAAAAATAATAATAAAAAAAATGTTTGTAAAATGCCAGTTGGCATAAAAAAAATAAAAAAAATATATATATATATTAATGGAGGCGTCCAGGCCCCTGGACGCCTCCATAAAAATAAATAAAAAAATTAAAAATGCCAGCCCTTGTATAAAAGATAAAAAGAAAAATAAAAAATAATACTTTTGGAGGCGTCCAGGCAACTGGACGCCTCCATCAACTTACTCACGGGCGCCGGCCACTGAACGACGGTTTGTCGTGTGTGAAAAAATACAAATTATAGAGACGTCCGGTCAGCTGGACGCGCCCATTTCTGAATCACGAGGCGCCGCTCACAAAATCACGCGTTGTGCCAAACCGCGTGCGGCCGTCGTTGGCTTTCGGTGGACCTACTTGAGGCGTCCGGGACCCTGGACGCCCCCACAAAAGTATTCCAAAAAAATATATAAAAATAGAATAAAATATTATTTCGGCCCTGATGGAGGTGTCCAGGGTCCTGGACGCCTCCACCCTCCGGAGCTCTATAAATAGAGCCCCACCCCCTCAGTTCTGGGGGAGCTAAGCAGTGATCCGATAGGCTACCGGAGCCCAGAGGCTACGGAGTCATTTTCTAACACGTTGGGTCTTTTGTAGGTGGAGGTTCTGCCGGCTTCTCGGGTGCCCACGCTCGCAAGAGGAAGGTCGTCTTCATCCACCGCGCTTCCACGTCGTCCCCACGCTGCTGGAGCTCCGCCGGATTTCACCCTCGGCTCATCCAATAAGCCTTTTCTTCCCCTTTTTCTCCATAGTTCTTTACATTCATCATATTGCATCCTCTATCCCCCTTCACAAGGGTGCTTCTTCTCTTATACTTCTTGCATCCATCATCTCGTTTTCCTCCTACTCGAGTCCGAGAGGGGTTTAAAAAGATAACACCAACCATGTGTGTGTCTTCCCGTTATTTCGTTATTTTTATTGCAAGGATATGAATACTACACATTCATCTTTCTAATCCACTTGTTATTTGTTTGTCGTTGTTTTGCAAGGGTAACCGAGGAAAGCCCTCTCCGTCGGCCGGCCGGAAGGAGAGGAAGAAGCAACCCGCCATCTCCCGCTCTTGAGGTAGGCGCGATCACTTTCTTATTTTGGGGTCTTTCGGCCCCTGGCGATCACATCTTTTCATCGAGGCCGCGGCGAGTCACTTCCCCAATGGCCGTTTAAATTTCTGTTATCATATTCTCTTTATATCCTGTTATATTTCGTTCATATCATCGAGGCCACGGCGAGTCACTTCCCCAATGGCCGTTTAAATTTCCGTTCTTATATTCTCTCTATATTCTGTTATATTCTGCTCATATCATCGAGGCCGCGGCGAGTCACTTCCCCAATGGCCGTTTAAATTTCCGTTCTTATATTCTCTCTATATTCTGTTATATTCTGCTCATATCATCGAGGCCGCGGCGAGTCACTTCCCCAATGGCCGTTTAAATTTCCGTTCTTATACTCTCTCTATATTCTGTTATACTCTGCTCATATTCTCGAGGCCGCGGCGAGTCACTTCCCCAATGGCCGTTTAAATCTCTGTTCTTATATTCTCTTTTATATTCTGCTATATTCTGCTCATATTCTCGAGGCCGCGGCGAGTCACTTCCCCAATAGCCGTTTCAATTCTTGTTATTTAATTTTTGCACCATTCCCGTCCCCCCGAGGCCGCGGCGAGTCACTTCCCGCTATGGCCGTTTAAACCCTATATTTTGCTATATCACACTTGTCCCGCTCGCCCCGCCGGAGCAATCTCCCGTGGTGGCCCCTTCTCTCTCTTCTCTTATTTCTGTGTTGCAGCAAACAAACAACAAAAACAAACAAAAAAGAGGAGCCCGCGCGCGCTCCGCTTCCTCTTCCCCGCTCTTCCCCGAACCGCGTGACGTCGCTCACAGATTGGCGATCACGGTGGGACGCTTCTACTGCTTCCTTTCGGCTACCCTTGCAAGTTCGGCACCACCCGTGCCTCTCCACCTTCGCGCCCGCGCGCGCCCCCGTTGTGCTCACGGCAGCACTGTCAGTTGATTGGTTCTTTGTTTATTGTATGTCTGTTATTTCTGTTGTTTTCCCACTCCATATATCTGTCGGCATTCCATTGCATACATCCATTCCTCTTTTCTATCTTTTTTTCATTTTTTGAGGATCACCCTTTCCCGGTGAAGGAAGGACTCTCCGTTTGGGAATTCCTCTCAACGGACTAGAATCTCCTACACTGGGACCTCCGTAAGTCCCCGACATCGAAGAATCTCCTCTTCGTTCACTGGGCTGGTGGTACCATTGAAGTTCCCCGGAGTTAGTCATTTCATTCGTGGTGAGACGAGAGACCCTAGCTGACACGGCGGTGAAACAAAAATAAACTAGGGTCCCCATTTTGTGTGAACTTCGGATCTCGTTAAAAACACAAAAAAATCATCAAAATCAAAACACAAAAAAGGGCGTAAAGGCATCCACTTGTTTGATAATCTCTGCTACCTACTTGCTAGTGTATGTTTTTGCGTTCTGGGAAAACTGTGAGCATGTCTCACGAGTCTTCTGAGGAGAACCACCCTAGCCGTGGTTTGACAGCCGACCCGCGAGTCTATGCTATGGACTCGGGTCCTTCTCATGACCCCTCGCATGAGGTGCAGGTTATTGCCGGGGACACGTCCCCGCCACAGGATATCACTTCCTTACTGGGCGTCCTCGCCAACACGGAGCTTACCTCTGAACAGCTCCGGGCCTTCCAGGCCATTCTAAAAGGGAAATCTATTTCCCCCACGCCCCAGGAATCAACTCCGGCCATCGCACCTCTCCAAGAGTCCGTGCAGGCCATTCCATCTCCCTCATTGGCGCAAGCCATCCAGTCTCCCTCGCTTCAAGGTCAAGCGAGCCAACAACCACCCTCATTCCAGTTCCCGTCACAATCTCAAACTCCCGTTGTTCCCCACACACCGCTTCAGCCAGGCCCAACTGTCGGCGGTCCAACAGCTCCCTCTCATTCTGGGTTCCCCCCTCAAGTCTCCGGGAGACAGTTTCTCCCCCAGTGGCAAGTGCCACCTTCACCCCCAGAGGAGCTCGCCCAATCGCTCCTCAATAGGTTCAACCGCATGGACGAGCAGTTTCAAAATCTGAGAAGGATGGTGGACGTGAAAGCCACCCCGGAGGTTGCTTTGCCAATCCTTCCCGTCATTCATCTTCCTCCCTCCGAAATACCCACGTACCGCAGATACAATGGTACCGGCAACCCCTTCATTCATCTCAAGGATTTCATGTATGAGTCCTCTTACTGGTAAAACGATCAGAGGTCCCTAGCATACCTCTTTCGGAGATCATTGGATGGTCCCGCGCTTGAGTGGTTCTATTCTCTGGAGCCCCGCGAGGCCGAGAATTTTGAAGTAGTCCAGAGAAGGTTCTTGCAGAAATATAGGGATAGGGTCGGTCCCTCACTCTCCATTACCGACCTAGTGGCTGAAAAGATGAAACCCGACGAGGATTTTGTCCGATATGCTGATAGATGGAGGTCTCTGGCGGAAAGAATAAGGGATACCCTCTCCGAGCCCGAACAAGTGAAGATGATTGTGTCTAATGCGACCCCACAGTTCAGACATGTCCTGGCCATGAATAAACTTACTACAATGGAAGAACTCTATGAGAGGGCCCGATACATCCAAACCCAGCTAAAAGACTCCCCCATCATGAACATGTTTGAGTCGCCAAAGCCCAAAGTGGTCAGAAAGACAGGCGCTGGTGTACCGGGCGGAGCCACAGAAGGGGTCGTTGTAGACACCCAATTTTAGCCGATAAATTGAGCATTTTCTTTGTTCTCCTAGTCGATGCCCCAATTGATCCTTAATTGGTTGATTGTCTGGGATTTCTTCCCCTTTCTTGGCCCAATGCTTCAATTCCATACCTTGGATCTCGTCTCGAGTCTGGCATTCCCGCGCTATTTGTTCTTATCGCTTTCTTGTTCATAGCACGTTGTGGATCTAATTGAAATTATCCTTTGATCAGTTGTTATTTCTTGACATTTGATCATTATGACATCAATTTTGGGTGTTACTCTCCTTCAACATTTGATTAAATGACTGCCCAATGGGTTTTTCTCCGTTTTTATACCATTTAATGGGCCTTTACTTGTTGCGCTATATCTCCATAGCGCGTTCTTCATTATCGCGCTATGGAAGTATAGCGCCTTATCAGATAGAGTCCCTCTCCAGGCCGGACTCCCTTATTTCGATTCGGAGGCCTTATTGGGTAAGTTGCTGACTGTGTTCCTTATCCAGGAAGGTTTCTAAACCTATCAGGAGTCTTTCCCCCTCATTAATCGGCAATATTACCTCGATTTGAGCCGCCGAGTCATCGGATTGAATCAAACTCCGACCTAGGGTTTGTGTTCGATCTTCTTCCTATAAATTCATCCCTTTGGCCGTCGTTTGAGGGGGATGCAACTCGAGTTATTGACGAGGAGGAGGAAATACTCCGTGTACAATCGATAAATCCTCGCTCCTCGCACGTTCAAGGGAGTATTTAGGGCTTTTCCTTGTGTTTTTCCTCTTTCATCTTTCTTTTCCCTTCCGGATTTTTAATCTTTTCATAGCATTGCATCCTGATTTCAAAACACTCCTTTTACAAAATACATGCATACACACACACCACACCTGTCTTTTGCCCATTCATAGGGGTTTAAAAACCACCAAACCCCCAGGTAATCGAGCCCCCTTTTACATGCTTTTGATTAAGGATAAGGGCAGATTATACTCAAATCTCGATCTAATGGGCTTTATATTTGTTGTTTATGATTGTCCACAGGCACTGGAAGATTGATACGTGGAGCCCTTGCACCTTAGCCGGCCTTGGAGCAAGGAAGGAACGAACCCAAATAAATCCCGCTACCTGTCTGATATCGCGCTATACGCAGATAGCGCGACCTGGAGAACGCGCTAGGACAATATAGCACGTTAATCTCCAGGCCCACAGCTCCCCTTTATGGATTTCTGAGGTATGTAACATGCCCCATCCTAATCTCTTATTGTTTGGCATGTCTCTGGCTTCAGTGGCGATCATGGATCTTAGTTGTTGCATATGATTTTTCCCCTTATTCATTATTAATTGAGTGTTATATCTTGTTTTAAAACAAAATCGCCATCTTTTATCAATTTGGGGGTTAATCATAAATTGCACATCTACAAATTGGCGATCACGGTGGGACACTTTGTGCTACCACGTGCATTCTTCTTGTTGCCTGCTTATCAGTATATCAGTGTGTGTGTTTATTGGATTTTGAGCCCTTCCCACTGTCGAGTATCGCGCTATGGGTCCATAGCGCCTTCTGTAGATCGCGCTGTGGACATATAGCGCGATAATCACCAGAGGATATATTCACCTACATCCTCTGTCGGGGTTCTGATTGCCATCTTCTCTGGTTGCATCATTGTATACTTCCTGTTGTATATTCACTCCTTTCATCTATTTTCCTTTTATTGTGCTAGTTTAGATTTTTCTTCCATAGCGTTGCATTCATCCTTGCATTTGGTTTGAGAGACCTCCTCTCTCTACATTAGGATTCCACACACCCCCTTGGTGAAGGAAGGACCCTCCATTGAGCATTCCGTCTCTTTGGATTGGAAGTTCCTAAACCAAGCCTCCATAAGTCCCCGCACCCGTGGATTCCCTCACGGACGCCGGGCAGGTTGTACCCTTTCGAAGTCCCGAATTAGTTGGCCTATACGTGGTGAGAGAGTGTTCCTAGTTGGCACTGGAGTTAAATCTCATTTTGAAACTAGGTTCCTCCCCTTGTGTGAATCATATCAATTTGCATAAAAGCATTAATTCACCAAGGTTCAAACATCAAAAATCAAGGTAACCATCACAACTTGTGTGTTTCTTTGCAAATTGTTTGCACATTAAACTGCTTGAATGGCTTACTTTGATAGACAAAATAACATGTTCAATTCAATTAATGTTCATGAGGATGCACAATCTAGCACATCTTATAATCCTCAATTTCAACATGTTCATCAAAATTCTCACCATTCTTTCAAAGGGCCACGTCCTCATTCTTATGGTCATGCCCGACACACGGGCAATGTCCATTCTCATGGTCCACCTACTCAATTTCAGGCCACTATTCCCTCGGGACCGTCTCCTCCCAATGACGAGAAGGTCTCTCGAATCATCCATGCATTAGATCATCTTACCCCTCAACAGATCCAAGCCCTTAAGGCTGCCGTTGAGGGTACATCTCATGCATCTCTCCCTCTTTCCAATTCTATACGGGTGGCCCATCACCCACCTCCTTCCAATTCTATTCGGGTGACCCATCACCCATCTCCCTCCAATTCTACACGGGTGGCCCATCACCCATCTCCTTCTTCTATTCCTATTCGGGTAGCCCATTACCCATCTCCTCCTATTCACACTCCTCCTCGGGTGGTCCGACACCCGCCTCCTTCTATTCCTCCTCCCTCACGGCCCCAAGGCCCATTTACTCCTTGCAACCCGGCCCGTTCGGGTTCTTTTACGGGTCACCCCGTCAACTCCCCTCCACGGCCTTTTTATGCGGCCCCTCCTCCTTCAAGGCCCTGCCAACCCTCGGTTGTTCAAGTCACACCCCTCCAGCAAACTCTCCTCGATAAGATTATTTCGATGGAGGAACAAATAAAGAGGGTCACGGCTCCTCCTACTCCAGTCAATCCTCTCCATGCCGCTTTGGATGAGATTACAAAGATGGAGAGAGAATGGAAGGATAGGATGGACGACTACGGCGTTGATATTCCAAGCGAGCAAGAACCGGCAATTGAAGAATACGAGCCGGTATATGATGATGAAGCTCCGCAGGCACCCCTTTTGAGTTTCCTTAATTTCCCGCTCCCCCCACTATCATTTGATGAACCCCCTGCTCAGGACGAAGCCACCGTCCCCGATCCAACCCCCATTTATGAGACTAACTGGTGTTACGATGATGGGTCGATACTTCAATCACCCACACCGGCACATTTTGAGTCCCCCTTTTCCATTAACCCTCGACCAATTACACCCACTATACCATCAACCTTCACACCATTAGCCACCGCTGAGCCTTCCATTATAAAACCTCCACCTATTAAGTCATTAACCTCCACATCGGCCTACGCCAAGCCTACCACTGAACCTCCTCCAATTGACCTACCATTACCACCGCCTCAACCCACATTGCCTATTCCTCCACCATATAGCCTTACGCCTTTACCCATGGTTAGTCCTGAGCAGGATCCACCACTTTTCGCACCCGAGCCAATCCCGACTGCTTCCGAGCAAGGGGAGAAACTCGACGTGTTTGAACCTCCGCCCCTATTCACCCATTTGCCAACACCTTCCATTATAACTCCACCATCCACGGAGCCTTCCGCCTTCGCCTCACCTCCCTTTGTTACTCAGAAGGGGCGTGCTTCTGCAGCTACTTACGCCAAAGATAAGCAAGAGCCGGGCAAGAAGACTTTGGCCACGACTGTGCCATTCAAGATGCAAGAATTCATTTACCGGATGCCAATCCGGGTTATTGTGCCAAGCATGGTCGAAGAAGCCAAGTCATCACCGTTGCTCAATAGATGCCAAGCGTTGACGCCGTTTGAAGGCCGGGCAGGGCACCCTTTGTTCAAACCTTCGAATTCCGAATTCATTTACAAGGGGCGAATGCTCATTTTATTCAACATTCCGTATTCATCGCCATCAATGGGCATGGTGATGCTTCATGTTCCAACTCTACGACTCCCTCACCTTATTGATCTTCGCTTTCCAAGGGGGTTGTCATTTATTGAAGCTTCCTTTATTGGGCCGATTGGTCGTACATGTTCACTGTCGTGGAGGGGCAATTGTCTTAAGGGGCCGTCCCCTATATCTTCCACTCTTGTTCATTCAACTTCATCCATATCCATTTCAATCACTTTTCCTTCATGGGCCACTCCCAGGGGAAAGAGGAGGACCTCTCCTTCTCACCCTTCACCTTCTTCTTGTTTTCCGTCTTCTGTCATGCATTCATTCTATTCACTGCATTCATTACATCCATCATTTTACATACATTTGCACCTTCTGCTTCCCGGGTTTCCAAACCCGTATCTTCCCCGCCTTCCGGTACCTCCGGATATTCCGCATTTCCCATCTTATTCATCTTCATCCTTTTGTCCACTCTCCTTGGGGCATCGCGTCCCCTTTCCTGCTACTTCCCTGGAACCTCCAGGAGTCTTATTCCTCCTCTTTGGGCATCTCGCCCTTTCTGATTCTATTCCTCCGGAACCTCCGGACTTTCCCCTCGGGCATCGCGCCCCTTTCCACCTTCCTCCTCCGGAACCCCCAGATTCTCCACCTGATTGTCTCCGTCTTTTCCTAGGGCATCACGCCCCTTTCTATATGCTTCCTCCGGAACCTCCGGATTCTTCCCTTGTCCTTTCAAGGCATCGCGCCCCTTTCCCGGTTATTCCTCCGGAACCTCCGTATTCTCCATCTGATTCTCTCTATCTTTCCCCCGGGCACGACGCCCCCTTCCATCTTCTCCCTCTTGATTTCATTCCTCCGGAACCTCCGGACTTATCTCTCGGGCATCGCGGCCCTTTCCATTTTCCCCCTACATTTCCTCCGGACCCTCCATCTTTCCTTCGACTCATCTTTCTGATTTTCCAGGACATCACATCTTTCATTTTTTTCTTCCTTTTCCATCATCTTTTTCTCTATTTCTTCCCAGGGCATCGCATCCCTTCTTTTAATATTCCTCCGGAGCCTCCGGATTCCTCCTATCATGATTCTCCTCCTCTGCCTCCGGACCCTTCGGATCCACCTCTTTCCATCTACCAATTTCTTCTTCTGATTCCTCCTAATTCTGGGTCTGACCCAACTTCTTCCACATCCACTGCTTTGGGCATTTGCCCTTTCTCCCATTGTTTTAGAGGCTTTAGTCCTCACTCCACCTCCTAATTTTCCGCTTCTTTTGTAAACTGTTCCTTGTAATCAGGGCCTCCGCGCCTTAATAAGGGAGTTCTAGCCCTTATCTCTTTTCCTTTTCCTCTTATTCGTCTGAGTCTGGTTTGAGCATCACTCATTCTCGTTAAGCCACTCCCAAAATCCTTTGCTTCCAATCCTTTTGACTGCCAAAGAGGACAAATCCCATGATGATCAACCTCGCCTCTGACAGCTGCTTCTACAAAGGTTGCAAGGTAACATTTTGGCGTAAGTAAGCATTTTTATAATATCATCTCCCCATTTCTTCACGCATGATTTTCAAAAGAAAGTGCTTCTTAACAAGATTAAGAGTGGTGTTTTAAACCTTTATCTTAGGCTTTTGCTTAATTAAATCATTCTCAAAAAAGAGTCTTTAGACTTGCTATGCAGCATCTTTGGTTATAAAAACCCCGCACTGGGAATTCAACATTCTCTCCCTGCTTGTTTAAGAGTAACCCTTAGCTGGGCACCTCACACACTTCACGGCGTCCTTAGCCGGCTCCTTTGGTTAAAACACCGTCCCTACTTTGGCCATGCCATGAGTATATCTAAAAGTCTTTTCTCTTCTTCACTCCGCCGAATGCAGGGGCAAGAGACTGACGGATAAGATGACCCAACCTCGGTAATCCCCAATACGAGAGGAGTCTCAAATAGGGGCAGTCTTGACCCAAAATCAATATGAATTTTTATATGAGTTTTCATGATATACATTTCACCAAAAGGGCTATTATGAAAATCAAGTCAGAATTTCAATAAATTCAAAATTATGAATTATGGCATGTCAAGAGTGGCAAAGTCCCCGCAAGGAAAACCCTGGTCGTATGCATGTCAAGGGTCTAAAATCAAAGGCACAAAGCCCCGGCGCAACAGACTACCTCTTTGAAGGGAACACCTTGGAAGGAATTCAAGTCCCGACCTCTCCCATCCTGCGTAAAGCTTATCTCCAATTATTCTTCTCTTCTCCCTCCAAGACCGAATGTTTCTCGGGTATGGCCTTGGTAGGGGCATCGTTGATCAAAGACGGTCGGTTATAGGATGCCACTTTCAATGCACGTCCAGCTTTGGGCAATTTTTAGCGAAAAGGGAAGGAACGAGGACCCCCTAGCCAGTGGTTTAAACACCCTTTGATGCTGCATTAACAATATCTAAGCCAAAATCCAAAAAAATTGAATATTGCAAAATCAAACAAAAATTGAATATTTCCCGATCAAAATCTCCATAAAATGTGAATATTTCCAAAAATCTCCATAAAAATTCAAATACTTTCCAAAACTCATAAAAATTTGCATATTCCAAAACTCATAAAAAATTGCATATTTCTAAAATCCAAAAAAATTGCATTGTATTTTCTGATGGTGTTTTGCAGGAACAACTTTTGCAAGGACCAGGAGCACGGGATGAGTCCTCTCTCCACTTGTCACTATCAATCTATTGATTCCTCCCGATATTCTCATGGCATGCCACCCAGGGGCATTTTGATTATCATTTCCCCCATATCTCCTGATTATCATTTATCTCCAAATTATTTTTAATCAACTCTTGCTAATTTTATCTGATCACTCTGCCGATGGGCATTATATCAGATCTTGATCATTCATCTCCAAATCTTGATTAGCCAGATTATCTCCTCATGACAAAATAACAAATAATGATGCTTTGCAATGACATGCTATTCATGTTATCCATGCTTTGCCCTACTATGTGTTATTCATGGCTATGTTTGCTATGCTTTGAGTCATGCTTATTCATTGCTTGTTATACTCTTTTATATCTTGGCTAATGAATTTTTGAGCGCAGGATAAGAAGCTCTTGGTCCCGCCGACTGGACATCATCATCAAAGACCCACGGCGCTTGCACCTCATTTCTCAGTTCCCCCATACTTATTGCTTCACCATCTCCCTATATGCATTTTACTATATGTTACATACGCTACTAGATTATATCAAGGACCTTGTGGCTTTGGTAAATCTGGGATTTGAGTTCCCCTTCATCAAAAACAATGATGATTCCAGAGGAGTCTTAGTCACACGGATAGGCCGTTGAGCCGTCCAAGACTGGGGACGATGGTTCCCTTTTTACGAGTTGGTGCGTGGATAAACGAGCTTCGGCTTAGTATCAGCTCGCAGAATTAGTTTCTTGACCCAGTCTGGGCAGTTTAACAATATTATCCTTGATTACATTATATTTTCATTTGTTTTATTTTCCTTTTAGCCCTGCATGCATCATGCCATTTCTTTTGCATCCATAAATGCCCAATTCTTCTTCCTATTTGAGGATCGATTTTGCTTATGTTCTTGAACTAAGAATTCAATTCCATTCCGAATTTGAGGATTGCTCCAAGTTGAGCACTGGATCTTGCTGGTCGATGTGACCCTTGCCTGGAATTTGCTTATCACCTTTTTTATTCAATCTCCGTCTTTTGATCCACTCCTTAGCTGTGAACCGCACGATGGCGTCGATGGATCCGCCGGGCTCGCGTCTATTCCACTAACTGAGTGAAATTCGTAGTTGCTACGCGCTGCGGATACCTCTTTTGTACAAGAGGTTGGTCAGTTCCTTTTTCTTGTTCCGTGCCTATCATTCTAGGTAGGAGTCACTGGTGCCGGCTTGACCTTGTGGATAACTCGGAGTTTTCTGGATCATTCCTATCATTTGTCGGTTGTAATGGGTGTCTTTTCTCCTTGATATCCACTTATCAGTCCGCTCTACTACTTTTTCATCTCACCGTCACTACTACTCTGTGTCATCTCCGTGTTATTTCCGTTTCACCTCCGTTTCGCTCCCCTGCAAAGCGGATATCAAGGAGGGGCATCTGTAGACACCCAATTTTAGCCGATAAATTGAGCATTTTCTTTGTTCTCCTAGTCGATGCCCCAATTGATCCTTAATTGGTTGATTGTCTGGGATTTCTTCCCCTTTCTTGGCCCAATGCTTCAATTCCATACCTTGGATCTCGTCTCGAGTCTGGCATTCCCGCGCTATTTGTTCTTATCGCTTTCTTGTTCATAGCACGTTGTGGATCTAATTGAAATTATCCTTTGATCAGTTGTTATTTCTTGACATTTGATCATTATGACATCAATTTTGGGTGTTACTCTCCTTCAACATTTGATTAAATGACTGCCCAATGGGTTTTTCTCCGTTTTTATACCATTTAATGGGCCTTTACTTGTTGCGCTATATCTCCATAGCGCGTTCTTCATTATCGCGCTATGGAAGTATAGCGCCTTATCAAATAGAGTCCCTCTCCAGGCCGGACTCCCTTATTTCGATTCGGAGGCCTTATTGGGTAAGTTGCTGCCTGTGTTCCTTATCCAGGAAGGTTTCTAAACCTATCAGGAGTCTTTCCCTCTCATTAATCGGCAATATTACCTCGATTTGAGCCGCCGAGTCATCGGATTGAATCAAACTCCGACCTAGGGTTTGTGTTCGATCTTCTTCCTATAAATTCATCCCTTTGGCCGTCGTTTGAGGGGGATGCAACTCGAGTTATTGACGAGGAGGAGGAAATACTCCGTGTACAATCGATAAATCCTCGCTCCTCGCACGTTCAAGGGAGTATTTAGGGCTTTTCCTTGTGTTTTTCCTCTTTCATCTTTCTTTTCCCTTCCGGATTTTTAATCTTTTCATAGCATTGCATCCTGATTTCAAAACACTCCTTTTACAAAATACATGCATACACACACACCACACCTGTCTTTTGCCCATTCATAGGGGTTTAAAAACTACCAAACCCCCAGGTAATCGAGCCCCCTTTTACATGCTTTTGATTAAGGATAAGGGCAGATTATACTCAAATCTCGATCTAATGGGCTTTATATTTGTTGTTTATGATTGTCCACAGGCACTGGAAGATTGATACGTGGAGCCCTTGCACCTTGGCCGGCCTTGGAGCAAGGAAGGAACGAACCCAAATAAATCCCGCTACCTGTCTGATATCGCGCTATACGCAGATAGCGCGACCTGGAGAATGCGCTAGGACGATATAGCGCGTTAATCTCCAGGCCCACAGCTCCCCTTTATGGATTTCTGAGGTATGTAACATGCCCCATCCTAATCTCTTATTGTTTGGCATGTCTCTGGCTTCAGTGGCGATCACGGATCTTAGTTGTTGCATATGATTTTTCCCCTTATTCATTATTAATTGAGTGTTATATCTTGTTTTAAAACAAAATCGCCATCTTTTATCAATTTGGGGGTTAATCATAAATTGCACATCTACAGTCGTGACAAATGAGCAAGTCAGTGCGGTCAACAATGCCAATTACGCAGTCAACCCAAGGCCTCCATAAATGCCCCGACTTCCCCTTCAACCAGGTCCCTTCCCTCTTCGTCCTCCACCCCAAAATAATCCACCCCAGGATAATATGCCTCCATTACGCCAACCCCAGCAACAACAACCACAACTTCAGCAACAACAACCACTGCTTCAGTACAACCAAGTTCCACCCCCGGGGAACTATGGTCCCCAACAGCAACAAAGGAGGCCGCTCGGTCCCAAAAGAGCCTACTATCCGCCATTACCGGAAACCTTAGCAGACATTTTTAATGCCCTCATGACATCAAACCAACTCGCCCTACCCAGAGAAAGGCCCGCGTGGCCCCCCAATGTTGATACCTCTAAATACTGCGTCTACCACAGGCAGCCGGGACACACAGTAGATTACTGCTTCCATTTCAAAGATTACATCCATGATATGAATGATGAACATCAAATAGATTGGGATGAGATGAGACGGTACGTCGCGGCTCTCAAGGCTAGGAGACCTCCTCAGAGGCCACAGCAGCAGTTACAGCAGTAGCAGCAACCACAACAACAACAACAGCCTCAGCAGGCCCCACAACAACAGCCCGACATGGGAATAATCCAGAATCCATTACCGGAGCACCAACAGCCCAATCATCAGGTTAACCCCATCTCCTCCTTCCCGGAAGTCGGGAGAGAGCAGGGGTGGCACCAGGAAAGTACCTCCATTCTTTCTACCTCCAACCCTATCGTCATGCACCCCCCTCACCTTGCCCGGGTAGCACCTCTCTCTCATCAACCCGCGTCAGTATCACCATCACCATTTCCACTACCATTACGCCCTCTCATCCGCACCCCGACCTCCTATCAACCGACACTCTCCACTACGCCTTCACACCCTCTCATCTTCTCTCACTCCCCCACTTTACCACCCACCTCTACCACATTTACCCCTACGCCTTCTAAACCCCTTGTCATCCGTCAACCATACATAACCCCGTCTTTCTCCACCACATCACCACTAATGCCTTCAAAACCACTCATCAACCACCATCCACCTCAAAACCATCACCCGTTTCAAACCTTACCCACTTCCACTTTGCCTCCGCCGCCACCTTCTAAACCCCTTATCCTTCATAATCCGCGCAATATCCCCTCTACCTCCGCCATGTCTCCACCTAACAAACCCCTCATCAGAGTCCCTGCTCCCGTCATCACCCCTGCTTCATCAACCATTCCTCCACTACTACCCCTCAAACCCCTGTTAAGATCCACCGCTACCCCCACAGAGGTACAAAAGCCGCAGGCAATGGTGCTCCGGAGTGGAAGGATTTTCCACAGGATTTTCCCCCACAACAGTCAGAATCCCGAGCAATCTCAGCCAGAGAAGGATGATGCAGAACAACCAGAAAGAGCTATCCCTGGAACACAGTATGATCTATTGAAACACCTGGATAAGACACCTGCCCGGATCTCCATCCTGGAGCTTCTTCAAAGATCCACATCCCACCAGGCAGCCTTAATGGAATACCTTCAAAGAGTCATGGTTAATGAAGACCTCCCCGTGGAGAAGATTTCGACAGTCCTGACCCCAACAGACACACAACCGGCCATCATGTTCCACAACTACGAGCTCGCTCCCAAGGAAGCTCGGAAATATGCATTGTGCATTTCAATAAAAATTAATGGGGTATCCATAAACCCGTGTCTTGTGGACACGGGTGCATCCATAAATGTGATCTCCATGAGCACTCTTCAGTTGTGTGGGGTCAACGAGGAACAAATAAGACCTTCCTCGATCACGGTCACGGCTTATGACAATAGCAAAAGGCCGCCACAGGGGATGATTATTCTGAAGGCAGAACTAGGCCCCATGTCAATTCTTACGGAATTCCATGTCCTCGACATGGACCCCACATTCAAGGCTATACTGGGTCGCCCTTACATCGAAGCCATGGACGCTGTGCCTTCCACCAACCATCAGTGCATGAAGTTTCCTTACAATGGGAGAATTATTAAAGTGGTCAGTACACCGGTCCTTCACACAGTGGATGCTATCAACACCTCTCTGCCCTCCGTTTGGCCATCTCATCGGCCCATATTATCACTGCTGGACGTGCGTGATCCATCTCACATTCCACTAGCACCAAAGGAGCCGGTCAGGGCAACCGCAACATCATGTCTCCCTTCTCACTCCAAAGGTTGGGAGATTATGAGGAACATCGGCTATCAACAAGGAAAGGGTCTGGGCGCACAGTTACAGGGTATGCTCAAACCGCCAAAGGAAATTAGGCCGAACCGCAGGTTTGGCCTAGGCTTCAAAGGACCGTTCAAGGCAGATTGGAAGCCCCTCACGTGGACTCTATCAAACCACTTCAACAGAGGACCCGTTGTTCAGATGGGAGATCACCCACGAGAAGCACATGGGGGATCACATGCTGTATATTTGGCTGAAAAATGTCCGAGGATCACCAAAAGAGGCAAGATCAAAGATCCGGAATGCGAGTGGGACAAATGGTTCGACATACGGGACATTTCCGTTGCACTGGAAAGGATGTTCTCGTCTCCGCAGCTTGAAGGACCACCATTGATCTCCGAAATACCAGAGAATATTACCACTCTTGCCAAGGTTCCAAACTATCCTCGTCCTCGCCAGAAGGACTCTGTCATCGACGGATCTTCATCCGTCCTCAACATTGCCGTCGACGGCTCATTAGCCGCCATCCTCTCCATCCACTCGTCTCAGCCTTTGCTGATATCTTCTTCCTGGGCCAGACAATTGTCTGATGATCTTCCCAGGTCCCCTTCTTTGCTTACATACCTGCGCGGGCTTTTCAACCCGCGCCAGGTCTTCAACCATGATCTGCTCTATGAGCCTCACAATCCTCTAGCCATAACCCCTTTTCTCTCTCCTCCAATCTCTTTTCACTGCTTTGTCATTAAAAATGAAAACGAAAAAAAAACGTCAATTTTCAAACTCCCCAACAACACATCTTCGTTGAGGAAACCTCCTACATCTCCCACGGGTGCGTACCGCCTTGCGGACCACCCGTCCAAGGTCCGATGAGCGACCTTTTCTACCCCTCCTCTGAGGGGTCTTCTCCTGTACATTCTACACCATCCTCTTCGTCTTCCTCTTCTTCTGTAAATATTGTCAGTCAATCTAGGAATGATAGGCCAAGGGTAATACCTAGGAAGAAATCCAAGGGTAGGCAGATCCCTCGTCGATTCCTTCTGGATTTGGCCGCCAGGTGTCAGGCCCTTCTTGTCATCCCCCAGTTGTTAGAAAATCCCATCCAGCTACCCGAAATAGAATGCGAGGGCGACTGTGCATCTGATGAAGGGTATGGAGTCTACGAGATCACGGATGAAGAATGCCCCACTGAAGATGAGGGTGAAGAATATGAGGATGCGGCGGGCGCATACGCTAGTGGAATGAGGAGATTCGACGAGCCGTCAACCGCCGTAGAAGAATCCACCAAAGAAGTCAACTTGGGAACTGAGGAAGACCCTAGGATCATCCTCATAAGTGACAACCTACCACCCTCTGAAGAAGAGGCATTAATTGAGGTTCTCAAGGAATATAAGGACACGTTTGCATGGAGCTACGAGGATATGCCGGGTCTGGATTCAACCTTGGTCGAACACCGTTTAACCCTAAAACCAGGGTCCGTCTCGGTAAAACAAAGGTTAAGGCGTTTCCACCCTCAGATGGCTTTGAAAATGAAAGAAGAGGTCGATAAGCTCCACAAAGCCAGGTTCATTAGAGTCGTTCTTTATCCTCAATGGGTGGCGAACATTGTCCCGGTCATGAAAAAAGATGGGAAAGTCAGGATTTGCATCGACTTCCGGGACCTTAACCGCGCGTGTCCAAAGGATGATTTTCCCTTACCTCACATTGATGTGCTGATTGATAACACGGCAGGCTACGAAACCCTCTCTTTCATGGATGGATTTTCAGGATACAATCAAATTCGTTTGGCAGAAGAGGATCAGGAAAAGACGTCATTCACTACCCCTTGGGGAACATATTGTTACGTGGTCATGCCATTCGGATTAAAGAATGCTGGAGCTACTTACCAAAGAGCGATGATGGCCATATTTCATGACATGATGCACATATATCTGGAAGTGTATGTGGATGACTTATTGGTGAAATCAAGGACCAGGATGGAACATCCAGAAGTTTTGGCTAAGGTCTTGCAAAGGTCAAGAGAGTTCCAATTGAAAATGAACCCGAAAAAGTGTGTGTTTGGTGTGTCGTCGGGTAAATTGCTGGGGTTCATTGTGAGTAAAAGAGGGATCGAGATTGATCCCGACAAAGCTAAGGCCATCAGGGATATGCCGCCTCCCAAGAATTTGAGGGAAGTCCGAGGTTTAATCGGGAGGTTGCAGTTTATTCGTCGGTTTGTGTCTCAACATTCACAAAGGTGTAGACCTCTCTACGAGTTGACCAAGCCAGGAGTAGAATTCCACTGGAATTCTAAATGTCAGAAAGCTTTTGAAGGGTTGAAGGAATATCTGGCTAGTCCACCCGTTCTCATTCCACCCAAACCAGAAAAACCTCTGATCCTTTACGTCTCAGTCTTGGATGACTCCGTGGGAGCCGTCCTCGCACAAGCTGATGAAGAAGGCAAGGAACGGGCAACCTATTACTTGTCTAAACTTCTCAATCCCTGTGAGCAGAAGTACACCGTCATGGAGAAAACCTGTGCTGCCCTCGTTTGGGTGGTGCAGAAATTGAAGCACTACTTCTTGGCTCACGAGGTCCACTTGATTGCTCGATGAATCCTATCAAATTCCTTCTGGAGAAATCCGTCCTTACGGATAGGCTAGCACGCTGGCAAAGTTTTCTCTCTCAGTTCGACATCACCTACATCCAGCAAAAGGCGATTAAAGGCTATGCCATAGCCGAGCACCTCGCTCACCATCCTCTTCCCAAGTTCGATCCCGTCCAATCAGAGTTTCCAGATGAGGAACTAATGTCCATCAACCAATCAGATGAGCCAATGTGGACACTATATTTTGATGGAGCTCTGAATTCTCAAGGGAGAGGAATCGGCGTCGCCCTCCTGTCGCCTGAAGGTCTCACATTCCCGTTGGCATATCAGCTCAAATTTTCAGTCACCAACAATATAGCTGAATATGAAGCTCTTCTAGCTGGCCTAGAACTCGCCCATTCTTTTCGTATCACTGAGTTGCGAGTCGTAGGTGATAGTCAACTCATCCTTCGCCAGGTGCTCACTAAGTATCGCACTCGCGATCCCAAACTCAAGCCATACCAAGAACTCACTGCTGCCTTTGCCAAACTGTTCGCCAAACTGATCTTTGTTCATGTCCCTCGTCATCAGAACATTCTCGCCGATGCCCTCGCCTCGTTGGCATCATCCATAAGGTTCCCTCTAGGAAGATGGTTTAAGTCCATTTCCATTTACAAACTTCATGCTCCTGCAATCGATGATGCTTCCTACGTAAACATCAAAGACAGGATAGCAAGGAAGATCCTGCAGGAAGATATCCTTGAAAAGAGGGAGATCATGTTGGCAGAGGCCGAAGAAGAACTGGCTGATGAAGAGAAACCATGGTTCTATGAAATTGTCAAATATTGCCAAAATCAGTCTTATCCTGAAGGGGCCACCACAGAGGACAAGAAAGCCATAAGAAGGGTGGCTCAGAAATATACATTGGTTGGAGGTCTACTCTATAGAGGAGCCTTACTGGTATTCTGTTAAGATGTCTTGGTGACGATGAGGTTTGGAAATGTGTAGAAGAGACGCACTCGGGTGTGTGCGGTGGCCACGTGAATAGTCAGATGCTCGCCAAGAAGATCATTCGTCAAGGCTTTTATTGGCCCACCATGGAAGAAGATTGTGCTGTCTATGTCCGTAGGTGTGTCAAGTGTCAACTTCACGCCGATAAAATCCATTCACCATCTTCCTCACTTCATCCAATATCCTCCCCATGGCCTTTCTCCATGTGGGCATTCGACATCATTGGTCCCCTAGGTGATCCCAATTCCCTCACCAAGCAGAAATCTTCATCCTTACTGCGACGGAATACTTCACCAAATGGGCCGAAGCCGAAGCTTACGCGGAAATCAAGGCGTCAACAGTCTGCAAGTTCATCATGAAGAACATCCTCGCCAGATTCGGCGTCCCAAGCACGATCGTCACCGACAATGGGCCACAATTCATTTCTCAGGACCTACAGGACCTCTGCAAAAGGTACGCAATTGCATTGCATCATTCATCGCCATATTACCCACAAGGTAACGGCCAAGCGGAGGCCACCAATAAAACATTGCTCAAAATCATCAAAAAAACCTGCGAGTCTAGTAAGTTTTCAGACTGGCCAGAAAAGCTTATCGAAGCTCTATGGGCCTATCGCACTTCAATCCGTACCCCCACCGGGCAGACTCCATTTGCCCTTACTTATGGTATGGAAGCGGTAGTCCCGTACGAGACTCTGATCCCTTCTCTCAGGGTACAATTGGACGAGGAATTTCCCCTCGACGATCGTCGTAATTCACTCCTCGCCCAGTTGGAACTCTTGGATGAGAAGCGACTGGCCGCTGCCGAACACGCGCGTGTGTATCAAAATAGACTCGCTCGCTTTTACCAAAAGAAAGTCGTTGAGAGAAAATTCAAAGTCGGTGAGATGGTCGTAAAAAGAATTTTTGTCAAACCTGGAGGGCCGCGTTCTAAGCTCCAACCCAATTGGGAAGGACCATTTGTAATTCAAGCCGTGTACCCTGGCAACGCCTACAAACTAATCAACGCCGAAGGGACCGAGTTATCCCACCCTTGGAATGGGCTTTATCTTAAGAAATACTACCCTTAGCACAAAACAAAAAAAAATGATGAAAAGATAAAAAACATCAAAAACAAAGAAATATTGAAAACCACTAAAAATATGGAAAATTCAAAACGCCGATGCCTGGCAGTCACCATGTAGTTAAGTCCCTGCATCTAACCTTCATGTTAGGATAGGGCCCATTAAGGCTTGGTAGGCACCGGGTCTTGGTTTGCCAGAACCGTGGAGATCCCTGTCCGGCCACGTCGGCCTATGCTCGCTCGAAGGAAGCTAACATGTGCTCACTTATGTATTTTATTCAAAAAAAGTCGGTAGCATCACCTACGGTGGGGCTCCACCCAGAAGATCTCCGGAAGCTGTAATCTTTATTCTTTTCTCTTCGACCAAATGAGACAGTCGGCGCCCTTAAAACGCTGAGCATGAGAAACCGAAACTCAAACCCCAAAGGCAAGAGTAGGACCCATTTCCTCGAGCATCGATCAGAGCACGAGAAGAGGGCAGTGTCCCCGCAGGCATACAAAAGGGAGCCCACAAACGTCAAACGACTATATCTCCCTCACAAAAAGAAATACAAAGTCAAAATCAAGAGAAAAGCCTGGTCGTGACCGTGCCTGGTGCGATAAACGAAACCCCTCAAAGCAAAAGTCTGAATCCACAAAGGGGGGCCGTGGAATGTAAATGCTCGAGATTTGGTCCGAAGTTGTCCGAAAGGAAAGAGTTAATGGGCCCTTATTCGCTCGCCGGGTTAACGGCTTTGCCGGTCCTCTCAGGAGGTTTATCCCCTACACTCTTCCTTCTCCCTCTAAAGATGAAGGTTCGATGGAGTTTCTGAAAGGTGAAAACTGCCCAGGGTCTGCGACCTTATTTTAATATACACATTTTGGTTGCCTACTTTGAAAAGCAAAAGCTATCGCTGCGAAGGAGTCTCCGTGTTTCTGGCTGGTCAAGACCCCTGTTTACCACCTTGATGTCTTCTTGTTTAACCTCGGGCTTAGGCCAATGCAAGCGCGTCACCTATGGGTGCGACGGCGTCTGATTCCGGGTCAGCGTCGCGCGGTTGGCCGTTAGGGTTCCAGGGTGTTCCATCTTATACCATCTAGAGTTGTGAGGAAACAGACCCGGGTCGGGCAAATCTTTTACCTCAAACACCTTTTGGGTGAATCCCTGTGGTCGGAAGCAACTGGGAGCCTAAGCATGGCATGACGGTATTGTCATCAGGGTAAGTCTTAGCCGGCGGGATCGTCATTCGAGGGGTCTAGAGGCCCAAATCAACCTAGATGTGCACTTAGGATACCCGGGAGGTTAGTAAGAAACCCCTGTCTCACGTAGGTTAGGTGCCATTTGGGTGCTTGCCGGGCGTTAGCAACAAAAAAACAATCGAAATGATAAAAGCAAAAAAAAAATGGAAAAGAGAAATGTACATATTTGCAAACAAAAAAATCTTTTATGATAAAACAAAAAAAATATCAAATATAAAAAAGAAAACAAATCAGTTTTGCATGATTGCATTTACGTGCATCATCTCATTTTTAATATCGCTTGCATTCGTGTGCTTGCCTGTCACATTTATCATCACCGCATCTTTCCCTTGCCTTCGTTAAATAAAGGCTTGGCCCCTTGACCAGTTATCAAGGACAGTCACAGTGACCATTTGCTTATTGAGCAAGGGGCCAAGTCAGAACAGAAATTCTGATTTGTTTGTTTCAGTGATATGTGCAGGGATTCAGGTAACTGAAGCAAAGGTGAAAAACAAACAAACCAAACCTTGTGTTTTATTCCAAAAACCAAAAAAAATTTACATCAAGTTCCGCCCTCTCTCTCTGCATTACTCGTCCCACTACTCTCCGGGCAAAACACTCTCAAAGGTGCTACCCAACTACGAAAAGCGGTACTCCTGCCGCTCTGTACTCCTCTTCCTATTCCCACATCCCGGCGTTGATCCACGGAAGCAGCAGAGAAGCTACCAACACGAAAGCCACGCTCTCGTGCTTTTCGGTAGCGCTCCTCACCATCTCTCAGCCACTGTTCAGCAAGACCAAGGCCGATTCGGAGTTCGAATAGTTGGGCCTCCATGGCCCTTCGCTCCTCCCTTTCAGCCAAACTGTTGGCTCTTTCTCTCTCTGCGTCTCTTTCCCTCTCTGCCCGTTCTCTCTCACGGTCTTCCCTCTCCAACTGGAGAGTGATCCTCAGTTCCATAGCATCCCTGGATGAGTCGTCATCAGGATGACGCCGCAGTTCCCTCTCCAGTTCTGCTATCCTAGCCTCCTTCTGCGCAGCTTGGGCAAGCGCTTCTTCCGTCTCCTTTTCCTGCCGAGTGTACCATCTCAGATACGCGATAAGGCGTAAACAAAGAGAACTCAACGCTGAAACTTTTACCTGTATACGGAGCATCCCTTCTGCCTCCGCAGCACGCTGCGTGGCGTGAGCAAGTTGCTCATGAAGCGAGTCAAGTTCTGAGGTGGGAATCCACAAGCTGGAAGAGGCACCACCTACTCCCATCGCTGGGGAGGCCGCGCCAATCTGGGCATGCTACGACCATGTGAATTAGCAGCCAACATCTGGAATCTGGGGATTTAATTAGGAATGTACTATACACCTACCAAGGCGCTCGTAGCTCCGCGGGCATCACCCAACTGTTGTTCCATCTCTGCCAAGCGAGTTCGTAAATTCGCTATCATGGCATCCCGGACATCCTGCAGCCTTACAAGTCAGCATTTTCACCAGAAAAACCAAGAAAAGGAGAAAGAAGAGAAGAGAAAAAGGGGAAACCTACCTCCACAAGTCCCCGGGGTTGGAACCGTTCTGCGTACTTTGTCCTATATAGACGCAAGTAGTCCTCGCTGTCCCGCGCCTGCGATTCTACAATCGTGCCACCCCGTTGCCAGTCTTCGTACTGTTCAGGGAACCGCACGCGCCAGTCAATGCAGGTCGCCGGTCCTCGCGTCTTTCTCCCGACACGAGGTGGCGCAGCTGAATCCACCCATTCTTGAGCCAGTCCTAAAGTCCTCATAACTAATCGTAGCCGAAGCGGCTCGATTTCATTCAGGCAGTGCATCCATAGTTCCCGTCCGAACCGGGCACGACTTGCTAGAACCCACGGCTGGTTGGCATCGACCATGTCTGAGTAGGGTCTCCAGTTTACCATCGCTGCAGGGAACTCCTGTAGCTCCCGCCTTAACACCATCAGTTGGTAGGTTAGGGGTGCCGCACTCATGATGGGTTCCCACCGCCTGGCTAGCGGCACCATCACGGGTCGCCAATGTCGAGCTCTCCCCATGGGGAGGTAATAATAGCTCCATAGCTGCTCGGCGCAGGTCATCAGCACCTTGCGAAAACAACAAAAAAAATACAAAACAAGCAAAACCAAAAATACCTGGATGAATGGTGTGAAACCACTCACAGTCATCTCACGATCCGTTTCTTGGAATAGGCCTGCAAACAAGTGCGCCAGCATGGCAGCTCCCCAGGCATAGTACCCTACTCTTTCAAGGTCTGACAGCAGCTCCAGGAAGCAACATTGGATACCGTCCCCTTTCGAGCTCAGTACCAATCTCCCCAAAAGGAAGAGGAGAAATCTCCTCAAATCTATGTTACATCTTTCCCAGTTGCCGAAATCTGTGCAATACACGGCACGGCATCCTATTTCCATCCTTTCCATGAACTCTTCTGAGGATTCGTCATCCCGCCGACGAGTGTCGGTGAGCCCTAATGCATCCATGAGGGACGCCCTAGCTACCGACCTGTTTTTCCGACCATCTAGGTCCAAACCCAGTAACTTCTGGGCACCTTCTCGGTAGTCCGCGTAAGTGACTCCGGTCACTGCCTCGCCATCCACCTTGAGACTCGTAATTCGGACCACATCTTCCAAGCTGGGCACCATGTGCCCCCAGGGCATCAGGAATGCCCGGCTCACTGGGTCCCATCTCTCACACAAGGCTTGGATCAGGACTAGGTCAAGCTGGATCGGCTCGATCCGAAGGAAGGTACCAAATCCCATCACGTCTAGCCTCGCCTTCTGAAAATCTGGGAGGCCCCTGTACGCTGCTACTACCAACTCCCATGAGATTTGTGATTTCATCACAACCTACACATACAAGGAATGGGGGTGAGGTTTGGTCAGAAGAAAGGAAGAAAAAATGAGAAAAGGGCAAGAAAACTTGGCTTACGAGTTGTGATTGGGCCCTTTCGCTGAAGTGCCCTTCAAGGTCTGAAAGCCTCCTGGAACTACTACCACTGGACCTGCTTCTCTTCGAGGAATGGGAAGATTCGCCCTCCATCCAACTCTCAGAATTTTGAACTCCTCCCCTCCCGTAAGAACTTGTGCTCCTCGAGTTAGCTCTCGATATACCTGGGAGGATAAAAGGGACAAGAATTTATAGAAATGGAAGGAGTGCGGGCCAAGATTGCCTCCATCACCTGTCGATGATAGCCCTCGCAATGAGACACCGGCCAAGCGGCCCCATGTGTCGCTTCACCGCTCGCACAGGGTGATTGACTGGACGAAGAATAGGACGAATAGCCCCTATGTTGTCTAGGGATACCCTATCATGTTTTGGAGGACGCCCGCAAAATTTGGCACAACATCCGGGAAAAGGAACTAGGGCCGTCAGTATTGACTTCGACGGCAGATTCCCGTGAAAAATGGTCACAACAAGACGCGATTCTCCGCTTGGAGCGGAGTCTCGGCAGACCCATCACATGGGAACAGTGCAAAGGAGAAGAAGTGTAGGGAAGAAGGAACGCACAAGAGAACAAATAAACAGCAGAAAATCAAATCACTCCATTCATAATTCTACATAAGCTGTCATAAGCACTACAATCATAGAGAGGTGGCGGGCCCACTAGCCCGCCAATCCTCACCATCACTCATCTCTCCGGGCACTCTCCTCCTCTCCCCCGAGGTGAGGGTCCCTCAGAAGCCTCCGGGATCCCCGTGCAGTAGCACCTGCCTCGCCTCTGGGCGCCTGCTCCGCAGCAGTGACTCGCTGCTCCTCCCCTGGCGTGGCGAAGAAGCCACTGGCGGCAAAGCGACCGGACTGGCGGAGTCGCTCCCCGAACTCTCGCGCTCTCTCGTAGCGCGTCTCCATCCCTCCTAGCCTCTGCACGACGGCCTGAAGGCCCAGCTGGAGCTCCCTCACTTGGGCCTCCAAGGCCCTCCTCTCGGTCAGATCCCGCTGTCGCTCGGACCTTCTCTCGGCTTTCTCTCTCTCTGCCTCTCTCCTCATCATCTGCAGAAGAACCCTTAACTCCAGGATGTCTGGAGAAGGTCTCTCCTCACCACGATGCCGCAGCTCCGCTACAGTCGCCACCCAGGCGTCACGCTCCTCTTCCGCCCGGGTCGCGCGGGCCACCGCACCGGCAAGTTGCTCCCGGAGGGAGGCAATCTCGAGAAAAGGGGCCGAGGAGCTGGAAGATCCGCCAGCCACTCCCACCGTCGCTGTCTGCTGGGCACGCTGGAACGAAATAAACAACGGCCGTCAGTGAAACTCCAAAATCTGAAGTTAAAAGTGCGGCACGTAACTTACCAGGAGCGACAACTCATGTTGAGCGACGGCCAGCTGCCGCCTAGTCTCTGACAGTTGGGCGCGCGAGCCGCCGATGCCACGCGTGTCCCCAGCTTGGGGAAGCCCCGCGTAGCTCTCTCTCTGCCGCCGCAGGAAGTCGGCACTGTCCTGCACCAGTACACCCCCTTGCTGTCCAGGGAGACGTACGGGCCAGTCCTCGAGCCTCGCCTTGCCGCGACTCTCCCTCCTGACGCGGCTCGGCTCGTCCGCACTCGCCCACTCATCGGCCAGGCCCAGGGTCCTTGCCATGTCCTGCACCAAGAAAGGGGTCCCACATCAGTCAAAAGGAACGCGTCCCCTGTCTAGGACGCGTCCATCATTTGAGTGCAACACTCGCCGAACCCTTTCCTCCTCGCGCGGCTCGCTTCAAAACCCAAAATGAATTAAAAGAGGAAGAGATCGGAGGACCTACCGGACCGTGTTCACCTCCTCCCACGCCATCGGGCCCCTCGGGTCCCTCGGGGGCCCGAGCGGCCCTTCCTCCTCCATGGACGCCGTTCCGTGCTCGGGCGCGTCCCTCCTTGGGCGAGGAGTTCCTCGTCCCTCTCCACCTTCACCATGGTCGGGCCCACCGAACTCCATCGATCAAAAGAAGAGGAAGACGGAAAGGGGGGCAAGCGAGTTTCGGCAGAAGGCGGGCTCGTTTGCGGGTAAGGCACGGGAGAAGAAGGACCACCCGTCGCTTTAAATTTGAAATCAAGGATTAAGACGCGTCCTCGCGCCTGGACGCGCCCAAAAGGGGGAAAAGGGAACAAAATCCCCCCGTGCAAAGCGTAGTTCCCCGCTGTTCAGGGCAAGGTCTCGCGAAGCATGCCTCAAAGGACAACTCAGTGCAAAGAAGAAAGTGTGGGAGAGAGAAAGGTACACACAACACAAAAAAGCCATTTCCATTTCATATAATAGCCGAAAGTACATCATACAGTGAGAAGGGTGACGTACAAGCAACTCTCTAACTCTCACCGTCACCCTCCTGGTCATCTCCTTCCTCCCTCCTCTGACGGGGATCCCTAGGGGGCCTCCGCGACCTCTGTGAACCCTGAGAAGCCGTGCTCGCCTCTCCAGGTGGCACCATGCCAGCCTCCAAGGTACGGCGACGCTGCTCGGCCGAAGAAACTAGAAAGCTGCCCACAGAAAAGGAACCGGACTGACGAAGTCGCTCCCCGCGCTCCTTCGCCCTCCGATACCGCTCCTCACTCTCCCGGAGTCTCCCCTCCGCCGTGCCAAGACTCAGCCGGAGCTCCGACACCTGGGCCACCAGAGCTCTCCTCTCGTCCCAATCCCGATATCGCTCTGCCATCCTGTACTCCCTTTCTTTCTCCATGGTCTCCCTATCCCTCTCCCTCTCTCTCTCTAGGGTCTCCCTATCCCACTCCCTCTCTCTCTCCATGGTCTCCCTATCCCTCTCCCTCTCCTCTCTCTCTCTCACCGCCTCCCTCCTCGACAGCTCGAGGGCGATCCGCAGATCCAGCACGTCACGAGGGAGCTCCTCAGCCTCCCGTCGACGCTCCTCCTCTAGCTCCGCAATCCGGGCGTCACGCTCTGCCACCCAGGCATCACGCTCCTGCTCAGCACGAACAGCACGGGCCAGGGCCTCCCGAATCTCGGCCACCTGTCAAAGCACGCATGCACCGTAAGAGAACAGTGATAGAAGGAAAGCAGCTAGAAAAGGGTCGGGGCCAAGCAAACACTCACTCGAGCCTCGCGGTCACGCTCGGCCTCCTCAGCCCGAGCCACCGCGTGCGCCAGCTGCTCCTGGAGGGCAGAAACCTCCGGAGGAGGGCCCCGCGAACTGGAACCCGCTCCACCAGCCATCCCGGCTGCCGCTGTCTGGTGGGCCCGCTGAAACACGGGGCAAACGTCAGTCAAAGGCTAAGCATCAAAAATCCAGGTCACAAAAAAATGCATTGCATAGACTCACCAGGATCTCCAACTCCTGTCGGATGGCCACCAACTGCCGCCTGGCGTCCGCCAGCTGGGCCCGCAGGTCGGCGATCATGTTGTCACGAGCATCCTGCATTACACATAAGTTAGTATCCCATGCATATACATATAGAAAGGTGGAGCAGTTTCATTTCACTTACCCCTGCCATACCACCCAAGGAGAGGCGGTCCCCGTACGTAGCTCGGTACCGTCTCATGTAGTCTGTGCTGTCCTGTACGTGGGACACCACTGGGACCCCGCCCTGCTGCCAGTCCTGGTACTGTGCTGGGAAGCGCGTACGCCAGTCCACGATCTTCGCCTTCCCCTTGGTCTTCCGCCCAATGCGGGCCGGCGCATCTACGTCAACCCACTCCTGGGCCAGCCCCAACGTCCTCATGACCAGTCTAAGCCGCAGCGGCTCAATCTCGTTCAGGCAATGGACCCACACGTCCCGCCTGAAGCGAGGAAGACCCGCTACAACCCAGGGCTGGCCAGCGTCGCCCATGCCCAGGTAGGGCCTCCACACCACCTGCATCACCATACATACATCATGTTAGTTACCATTCAGTCACACGCATAAACACAAAAAATCATACGCATCATACCATGGCCTCGGGATACTCGCTCAGTTCCCGACGAAGTGACGCCAGCTGGTAGCCGTGGGGTGCTGCAACCACGACCGGCCTCCACTGCCGCGCCAGAGGCACGGCCCTCCTGTTCCCATGCCTAGCCCTCCCCATCGGGAAATAGTAATAGCTCCACACCTGCATCCATCATACATCATTAGTACAATAATTGCATATTTAACTGTAGGAATGCATAAATAAAATGTTTACCTGGAGGAAAGGTGCGAAGCCACTGACTGTCGTCTCCTTCTCCGAAGTCTGGGAGAGATCAGCAATCAAATGGGCAAGCAGAGCCGCCCCCCACGCATAGTGTCCCACTCTGTCCAGATCCGCCAAGATCCCGAGGAAACGACAGTGGATGCCATCCCCCTTCGTCCCCAGCAGAAGGCGGCCCAGGAAGAAGAAAAGGAACCTCCGAAGGTCTAGATCCACCAGCTCCCTCTCGCTCGGATCCTGGGTGAAAGCTGCACGAGCATCCCCCTCCAGTCGAGCCAAGAACTCCGCTCCAGTCTCGCTAACCCGCTGGCGCGGGTCGACGAATCCGAGCGCCTCCATGATCTCCACCCGGCCGACTACCCTGCTGTCTCTATCAGTCACGCTCGTCTCTAACCACAGCAGGTCCAGGGCACTCTCTCGGTAGTCGGGGTAGGTGACCCCGCTGACTGCCTCTCCGTCAACTCGTAGCCCGGTGATCCGAGCCACGTCCTCCAGTGTCGGCACCATGTGCACCCAGGGCATCAGAAACGCCCGGCTCGGTGCGTGCCACCGCTCCCTCAATGCCTGGATAAGAGGAAGGTCGAGCCGGAAGGGCTCGATCCTAAGGAAAGCTCCAAAGCCCATGGCGTCCACACGCGCCCTCTGGAAATCCGGCAGCCCACGGTATGCTGCCACCACCAAGGACCAGCTGATCCGGCCCTTCATCACGCCCTGCAAACCACAAAACCAACAAAGAACACATCAGCATCATGAACAGTAATAAACAATAACACTGTATATATACTACTTATTCTTTTTATTTTATTTTTACTTTTTTAAATATTTATATTTTCTTGTGGAGGCGTCCAATGCCCTGGACGCCTCCATCAATTTCCTTTTTCTTTTTTAGAAAAAAAACCAAAACCAAAACAAAATTTATTAATAATATATATATTTTATGGAGGCGTCCAGGGCCTAGGACGCCTCCTTATTTTTATTTTATTTTATTATTTACGTAAATAAATAAATAAACAAAAGAAAAAGAAAAAGTGGAGGCGTCCAGGCCCCTGGACGCCTCCTTCTCTCACTACCCGGCCTTCTCTCACAGCCTCTCGCCCGCCCGTTTTAGCCTATTGAACCACAGAGTGAGGATTCCGAAGTACTTACCGGGTCGTGATCGTCCTCTCCCGCGTCACCAGCATCCGCAGCGGCCTCCGCGGCCAGGAGAGGCACCTCCATCCCCTCCTCCGCAGCAATCTCCTCTGCTGCAGCCTCCTCGGCATCATCCCTCAACCTCCTCGCACGACGAGCCAGTCGTTTCCGCTTCTCTGGACCCTGGCTCGATCCTCCTCGCTCCATTGGGACTAAGAATGGGTCGTTTGGAGTGGCTGGACGGTCAGAATGAACAGTATAAGTGAGTAGGGGGGAGCCCCCCCCTATATATAGATTGACCTTCTATTGGGGCGTCCAGGCGCCTGGACGCCCCCACACTTTTTATTTTTTTTCAAAATTCAAAAAAATAGGGGCGTCCAGGCGCCTGGACGCCCCCATAAATAAAATAAATAAAAAATAAAAAAAATCAAAATAGGGGCGTCCAAGACCCTGGACGCCCCCAAAATAAATTGTCAAAAAAATAATAAAATAATAAAAATAAAATTAGGGGCGTCCAGGCCCCTGGACGCCCCCATAATAAAAATTTTCAAAAAAAAATATTTTATGTATATTATCCAAACAAAATAAAAAAAACACAAAGGAAAAGAAAAATCATAAAAAAGATAATAATTAAGGGGACGGGGGTCCAAAACATCCAAATGCCAAATTTTATTCCATCAGAAAAGCAGAGTGAACTACATCAGGGGTTTAGGCACCTTAGGCCTTAACTTCCCCAGTTCGGTTACATAAGCCCTCCACGGCTCGCATTCCTCCACCACGTGCGCTAACGCCTTTCCCGCAACACTTGTCTTCCAGGGAGCTTTAATGGCCTTCGCTTCCTTCGCGTCCGCTTCAGTGCCCAACTCCCTTTCTTCAAAGGAACGATGCCAGTCGGTGGCGGGAACGAATGGCGTGGGATGCCAATCTGGAGGCAGCACCGATGCGCGTTGTAAAGACGAACTCGGTCGCGCCGATCAGTTGAAGATCAACTTCGGGAGAAGGCCTCATGAGGAGATCTAGCGAAAGCAAACATGCCGGTGCGCAAGTAAAGAAGCCTTGTGTCACGGTGCGGAAGTGAGACCGCCAGTCTTCACGTTTCTTCAGCCACGGAACGCGGTTCACTACAGTACCACCGAAGCCTAACACGTCGGCTATGTGATGAAGAGGGCTTTGTTGGAAGAGCTTCGAAGCGGTTGGCATTCCCTCGCGGTGGTCGAATTTGAAATGCAAATCCAGCCAGCAATTCAAGACAAGTGCACAACCAAATGGAGGCTTACCCATGCTCGAGGCAGTAAGACCGCTGTAAAGATAGGCAAGGACGGCAGGTCCCACCCTCTTTCCACGCCAGATCCCGCAGATAGCACCCAGTTGGTCTTCCTCCACCACGTTGTCGGTATAAGGGAACAAGAGAGCACCCGCCAGACAAATGGTGAACCCCTTCATGATTCCCTCCAAATAGTCATCGTCTGGTGACCCTCTCAGGGCGTCCATGACCCACTCCGCAAGCTTTTGGAGATCGATCCCCTTTTGAGTACGGACCTTTCGGGCTGCGTCGGGCGGCATGAAGCTTCCGAGGACACTTTCAGAAGTCCCCCGTGTCAGCATCCGCATAGCCTTCACCTTCCCGTCACTCTTGAATTTCTTCAATCCGAGCAGAAGTTCCACCTCCTCGAGGAGGATGGTCACCTCAAAGGTCGGGAAGATAAAAGTGTGGGTCTGGGGATGCCAGATCTCCACTAGTGCGCCCATAGCCGCCCAGTCCATACGAATCTTCTCGTAATGCTTGGCGTGAATAAGGAGCCCCTGCAGATGCCACTTCGAGAGTATGGCCCTCATGCCAATGGAGATATTGGAAGTCAGCTTTGAAAGCCACGGCAGCTTGGAAAACTTCCTCGGGCCTGGGAAGAGTGGATATGGCTAGAAGAGGAAAGAAGAAGAAAGGAAGTAAGTAAGAAGAAGGTTCACGTGGAGAAATTTGAAATGAATCAGCTTACCATATGCGACAAGATCGTCCTACTCAGATGACCCTCGAGGTCGGAGAGTCGCCTGATCTCGCTGCTAGGCCTGCTCCTCTTCATAACGCGGGAAGACTCTCCTTCCATCCTGAAATCTCTAGATTCTCCTCTCCTTCCTCTCCTGAGCTTCCAAAACCCACCTTGGTGCATTTGAATGAACTAGCCTAAGGGGAGTTCTTATAGGAAGGGAAGATCGCTACAGGACAGAACATGTCACATCAGCGGTCGCTATCAGGATTTTGTCTGGATCTCCTTTGAACTGTGGTGCGATTCTGCTATATTCTGCTACTTTATGATGTTGCTAACCTTTGCTGGCCTGTGCAGGTTTTACTAACGGACGTCTTTGTCCTATCTCCTGTCCCACCTTTCATTGGTTGGTCCCACCTTGTCATGCATCGTAGTATATGATACTTACGCTACTAGAACATGTCAAGGACCTTGCGGCTCGAACGAATCTGGGATCTGAATTCCCCTTCAACAAAAATGATGATGATCCCGGAGGAATTTGGGTTGTACGGATAGGCCGTCAACTTGTGATAGAATGGGGACGACGGTTCCATTCAGTGAGTTGGTGCGCGGATAAACGGGCCCCAGCCCAGTATCAGCTCACCGGGTCGGTATCCTGACCCGTTCTTCACAAGTTGACAATATTATCCTTGGCTATTTTCTATTTTAGTTTGTTTTAAATTTTTCTTTGAACCCAGCATGCATTCATATAGGACTTTGATTTATTGCGGAAGATCATTCAAGTGATTCGATTGTGAAAGCCGTTGTGCTCCAATTCCCACAAATATGAGATATTCCACTCCGAATGAAATACTGAGTTTCCTTGAGACAGCCCTACGCTGCTCTTCCAAAGGAGACCCTTGTTTGGACAGACCCTCAGATATTCCTTTACCTTTTTTGACCCACCTTGGCCGCAGCACTTCCACATTGGCTGGTAACCGCTCCCCAAAGGTGAAACCTCCGGTTTATGACCCAGGTACTTCCACACCGAGAAGTTGGTCTCCTTTTGTTTCGTGCCTGAGCGCACATCTCACCCTCCCTTATTTGATCTCCGTCCAAGCAATCGTCAATATTTGAAAGACCTTCTTCAAGGTCGCCTCATTGAAACTCCAGGAAAGATTCCAAACAGTAACGTCAAAAGCGTGTCTCATCACACCTTGGCATCAACTTATCAGTCCGCTCCCACTTCATTCACTCCACTTCGATACCATTCCACTACGTGTCGCTCCCTTGCAAAGCAGACGCCAAGGCGGGGCAGCTGTAGACACGCCATTCCTGACGTCTCCTGAGAAAGTCTCATATTACTATACAACGCCCCGCAACGGCTTACGCATTTTGAATCACTCGAGTGCTTCCTTTTCTCGGGTCTTCTTCTGCCTTTTTCGGCATCCGGAATCGTCTCGTCACGGCATTCGGACGGCATCAACACCAGTCAGACGCATCAAGAGGTTCCGGAACCAAGATGTTGACTGCCGGGCGGCCGCCGATTGAGAACCCGGGTGGGTCTTAATGGGGGCGTCCAGGCCTCTGGACGCCCCCATATTTCTAATTTATTTTATTTCTTTTCTCAGGGCCCAAAACTAATTAAAAAATAATAATAATATATATATATATATTAATGGAGGCGTCCAGGCCCCTGGACGCCTCCATAAAAATAATAATAAAAAAAATGTTTGTAAAATGCCAGTTGGCATAAAAAAAAATAAAAAATATATATATATATTAATGGAGGCGTCCAGGCCCCTGGACGCCTCCATAAAAATAAATAAAAAAATTAAAAATGCCAGCCCTTGTATAAAAGATAAAAAGAAAAATAAAAAATAATACTTTTGGAGGCGTCCAAGCAACTTGACGCCTCCATCAACTCACTCACGGGCGCCGGCCACCGAACGACGGTTTGTCGTGTGTGAAAAAATACAAATTATAGAGACGTCCGGTCAGCTGGACGCGCCCATTTCTGAATCACGAGGCGCCGCTCACAAAACCACGCGTTGTGCCAAACCGCGTGCGGCCGTCGTCGGCTTTCGGTGGACCTGCTTGAGGCGTCCGGGACCCTGGACGCCTCCACAAAAGTATTCCAAAAAAATATATAAAAATAGAATAAAATATTATTTCGGCCCTGATGGAGGTGTCCAGGGTCCTGGACGCCTCCACCCTCCGGAGCTCTATAAATAGAGCCCCACCCCCTCAGTTCTGGGGAGCTAAGCAGTGATCCGATAGGCTGCCGGAGCCCAGAGGCTACGGAGTCATTTTCTAACCCGTCGGGTCTTTTGTAGGTGGAGGTTCTGCCGGCTTCTCGGGTGCCCACGCTCGCGAGAGGAAGGTCGTCTTCATCCACCGCGCTTCCACGTCGTCCCCACGCTGCCGGAGCTCCGCCGGATTTCACCCTCGGCTCATCCAATAAGCCTTTTCTTCCCCTTTTTCTCCATAGTTCTTTACATTCATCATATTGCATCCTCTATCCCCCTTCACAAGGGCTTCTTCTCTTATACTTCTTGCATCCATCATCTCGTTTTCCTCCTACTCGAGTCCGAGAGGGGTTTAAAAGATAACACCAACCAGGTGTGTGTCTTCCAGTATTTCGTTATTTTTGTTCGCAAGGATTTGAATACTACACATTCATCTTTCTAATCCACTTGTTATTTGTTTGTCGTTGTTTTGCAAGGGTAACCGAGGAAAGCCCTCTCGTCCGTCGGCCGGCCGGAAGGAGAGGAAGAAGCAACCCGCCATCTCCCGCTCTTGAGGTAGGCGCGATCACTTTCTTATTTTGGGGTCTTTCGGCCCCTGGCGATCACATCTTTTCATCGAGGCCGCGGCGAGTCACTTCCCCAATGGCCGTTTAAATTTCTGTTCTCATATTCTCTTTATATCCTGTTATATTTCGTTCACGAGCGCGGCGAGTCACTTCCCCAATGGCCGTTTAAATTTCGTTCTATATTCTCTCTATATTCTGTTATATTCTGCTCATATCATCGAGGCCGCGGCGAGTCACTTCCCCAATGGCCGTTTAAATTTCTATTCCTATAATCTCTTTATGTTTTGTTATATTCTGCTTATATCATCGAGGCCGCGGCGAGTCACATCCCCAATGGCCGTTTAAATTTCCGTTCTTATATTCTCTTTATATTCTGTTATATTCTGCTCTTATCATCGAGGCCGCGGCGAGTCACTTCCCCAATGGCCGTTTAAATTCCCGCTCTTTGTATTCTCTTCATATTCTGTCATCTTATTATCTGCTCATATTCTCGAGGCCGCGGCGAGTCACTTCCCCAATGGCCGTTTCAATTCTTGTTATTTAATTTTTGCACCATTCCCGTCCCCCCGAGGTCGCGGCGAGTCACTTCCCGCTATGGCCGTTTGAACCCCATATCTTGCTATATATACTTGTCCCGCTCGCCCCGCCGGAGCAATCTCCCGTGGTGGCCCCTTCTCTCTCTTCTCTTATTTCTGTGTTGCAGCAAACAAACAACAAAACAAACAAAAAAGAGGAGCCCGCGCGCGCTCCGCTTCCTCTTCCCCGCTCTTCCCCGAACCGCGTGATGTCGCTCACAATATGTTTTGAACTCAAATCTTAACTTTATAAAGAAAGACTCTTAATCAAACTACCTATGAGATTATATTTAATATAATATAATATTTATATAATATTTAAAAATATAAATTACGTATCACAGATGATCGATTTATGACTGCAACGGTCCGGTACGGGCGATACATCCCGCACCGGATTAGTTTGACAAACCTTGAAAATAGCTTCATCTTTTTCAAGATCCTCACTTATATCCCATACCAAACAAGATGGTCTTTAATTCACAAGGATAGAATAATTAATGTCACATTAATTGTGTTAAATTATTTTCACAAATAATCATCTAAAGTAAGATTTGGCGACTTGTAGATACATACATATCGTATTGGGTCCGAGTCTGCCCAATTTGAATTTGACTCACAAATGTCATATGTTTTTTGGCTTATTTTTTCTAAAGAACAATAAAAAAAATAAGAAAATAGTGTCACTAGTATGTTTTGAATCCAAATCTTAACCTTCTAAAAGAAGGCCCTTAACCAAACTACTTATGAAATCACATTTGATATAAAATAATATATATAATATTTTAAAAATATAAAATACATATCACACACGATCGGTCTGTGGCTGGTACGATCCGGTATAGACGATACGTCCCGTACCAGATCGATTTGACAAACCTTGAAAATAGCTTCATTTTTTTTCCAGATCCTCGCTTGTCTCCTATACCAAATAAGACGGTCTTTAATTCACACGGACATAATAATTAATGTCCCCTTAATTGTGTTAAATTATTTTCACAAATAATTATCCAAAGTAAGATTTGGTGACTTGTAGATACATATCGTATTGGGTCCGAGTCGACCCAATTTGAACTTGACTCACAAATGTCATGTATTTTTTAGCTTATTTTTTCTAAAGAATAATGGAAAAATAAGAAAATAATGTCATTAGTATGTTTTGAATCCAAATCTTAACATTTTAAAAGAAAGCCCTAAACCAAACTACCTATGAAATCACATTTGATATAAAATAATATATATAATATTTAAAAAATATAAGTTGTGTACCAATTGCTTACCACAGATCGGTCGTATCGATCTGTGGTTAGTACGGTCTGATATGGGCAGTACATCCCGTATCGGATCGGTTTGACAAACCTTGAAAATAGCTTCATTTTTTTCAAGATCCTCGCTTATCCCTCATACCAAACAAGACGGTCTTGAATTCACACGGATAAAATAATTAATGGTGCCTTAATTGTGTTAAATAATTTTCTCAAATAATCATCTAAGGTAAGATTTGGTAACTTATAGATACATACATATCATATTGGGTCTGAATCGGCTCAACTTGAACTTGACTCGGACTAACTCTGTTGAGTATTATATTTAAAATAAATTTAATAATAAAATTTAATGCTCTTCATCCATATTGTTATAATATTTAAATATTATATTATTATTTAAATATTTTTAATACCTTATTTGGATACTATAGACTCGTGACTAAAAACTTTTTAGATATAATACTAGTGAGTTGTATCACATTGAGTCAATATTTATACTACAAATCATGATCTAAAGCAACCCCTAATAGATATAGTGCACCACACTTTCAAATGTCATTCCTAACAATAACACTATTTTGCCACCCAGGCAAGCACAGATCACATAGTTGCCCTTATTTACTGTTTTAAATTTGAAAAGGGGAAGATACAAGTGAAATGGCTCTTGATCATTTGTGAGCATATTTTCTTATTATTTTAAGGATTTATTTGATTGGGATTATCGGGAGATTTCAATTATTAAAATCTTTTGCATAATTTTATCCCAACCAAATGACTCAAAATTGTGTCGATTTTTTTGTTGGATGGATTTTTAAAATGGAGAGAGAAAGACACAAAAGAGGAGTGTTAAATAATTTACAAAAGCTCCTCTCATAGAGCTTTTAGATAGATTTCGAGGTCCAAATCTCTGACACTATGACATTTGTCATATGCAGGAATTTTTTTAAAAAAGTTAACCTGATCAATTCCAACCAAAAGGGCCCTAAATTGGGAAAGATTCCTCACGTAGATAAACTAGATTTTAGTTCCTTTAAAAAGGCCTCCTATCGGACGAGAATTTTTGACTCAGAAATGACTCCTAAATGTTATTAGAGGGAAAGAAAAAACATAGAGAGACGGCTTTGTGCCCTTAGAATTATTTGGCTTCTATTATGTCTTTTCTTGAATCCACACAATCTAATTTTAGATTTTTGAAGTGAGAGAGAGAGAAAAGATATATAGTCTTCTACAACTTTTCCATCGCCAGGAGAACTTGGGTCTGGAAAAGGAGGCATCAAGAGGTGAATGAGCTTTAAATAGACAAGGCTGCCGAGTGTATCATATCTAATTTTGTCGGTCTATTTATACTTAATGCATCCTAATTTGTCATTTAATCTAAATTTATCATATATCTAATTGAATAAGTTTGAGATGTGTCAGATCAACTCAAGCTTGTTGTTCGCATTTGCTAAATCTTTTCGCGATTTTATTTTTCTCACCAATTTTAACCGATTTTACAAATGAGTGAAAAGTTAGTTAATTTCCCCCCCCCAATGTTTATCTCATGAGATCTATTCCCCATTCCCCACGAGGGAGGTGGAGAAATAGATCTCCATAAAAAATTTCCATCCACTTCACTCTCCCACAACATAATGTAAACATGAGATATTATTTTTAAGAAATTTTTCATGAAAATTATAAATGTACAGTTACATTTTATCGGAAATCATTCACTGTGGGATTTTACTTTATAGAAAAATATTCTCTGTCTTTTTATTTTTCAAAATATCTTGAGAATGCGAACCCTTCCTGCACATTTGCCAGTTGAATCTTGATCAAATTCCAATCACTCTAGTTCATCATCAATAAGCTCTATCACATAAATGATTACTCCAACTCAAAAAAAAATTATTTATCTTCACATGATGATCATTGATCAAAGTCAAATCTGATTTTTTTGTGGTTGACATGGAGTAGTCAACTTTAACCCAAATTAAAATTTAGGTTGAAAAAGTCTCACCCACCTCATGCTACTACGTACAAGCGAACAAATTAATTTAATGATTTTCTTTTGGGATTTCACCTCTTACTATCTATTCTAGCTAAGGTTTAACCTTTTTGATTTTGACATTTATTTATAACAAATCACAATCTAAAAATCTTGATGTAAATATTTCAAGTTAAAAATTAAATAACAAAGGTTACCAATAAAAATCACTATAATTTTAGCCTTATGGAAGAGTTATAAAGAAGATAGATATTACCTACACGTCTAGACATGAAGGAAAGCTACCCGTCCAACGTGTTATTGACCAACGCACTGATGCGCGAGTCCCACTCAGTAAACTATTTAAATACTCGTTAAATGCTATTGTATTCTTTCCCATAAAGTTATTTGTCACTCTTAAAATTAAGGATGATAAATAAATTTAACATGAAAAAGTTATTTGTCTCTCTTAATTTATTATTTGTCACTCTTAGTGTCAAGGATGACAAATAACCAACTAAAAGTGATAAATAACTTTTTATATTGGGAATATGAGTCTGTATAAAAAAATGAGAAAAGAATAATAAGATCTATACACTGCACGCATGGCCCAATGACATACATGACGGGTAGAAAATCTACTCATCTTGTATGAGAAGTAATCATTTCTCTAGTATTAAGATTAATTCTTAAGTGAGTGGAATGTGGGGCCTTGACATGTAAAAATCCCATCAATTTAACGACAAGATGACGCCGTTAAAATAACATTTACACATCTTGTGTAGTCGGTCGCCCTTCCACAGAGAGTCCATCAAATGGACGATAGAGATTTTGATTCCAGTCTTAAATCTCCCTGATCATTTCCCTACTCACCAGTTTAACTACCGATCAACTGTCAGATCAGCACATCAAGACTCGATGTGAATGGCAATCTCACCATCCGGTAGATACGACTCTCCAAGTCCTTGATGCCATTTTTAGTGGTGCCAAAAGAAATGACAAATTTATGATGACACCACACTTTGTTATTTTTTTGGGATTTTTGGTTTCAAATCCCCAATTCTGTCTAAATTAGAAAAAATTCCTCCTAATCCACTTATTTAGTCAAAAATCTCTAAAATATTTGAACTCTTAGTAAAAAAACTTCTCAGATTATTTGTCATCCAAAAAATAGAATATTTTGGAGAATATTTTATCTCATATCCCGTTAATTTGTGTATTCCCTATTTTAGCCTTCAATTTTCTCTCTCTCAGCTCTCTCTCTCTCTCTCTCTCTCTCTCTCTCTCTCTCTCTCTCTCTCTCTCTCTCTCTCTCTCTCTCTCTCTCTCTCAGGGCACTCTCTCTCTTCTCTAGGAGAGACGACAGCAGTCGAGGATGGGATATGCGAGATCCTTTGACTCACCGCCGATCTCCCCCTCTGGTCTTCTGGTCTCCCCTCTCTATTTCTCTCTCTCCCCTCTCTCTCTCTCTGCAACCCCCAGAGGCATGTGGCCAGTGCCAGAGGGGGAGATCCCCTCTGATGACCTCCCCACTCTCTCTCGCACTCTCTCTCCCGCTCTCCCCCTATCTATCCCTCTTTCTCTCTCCCCCATCTCTCTCTCTCTACAACCCCAGTGGGATGCAATCGATGTCGGAGGGGAAGTCCCCCTCTAGTGCCCCCCCCTCTCTCTCTCTCTCTCTCTCTCTCTCTCTCTCTCGCTCTCCCCCCTCTCTCTCAATCCCTCTTTCTCTCTCCCCCTCTCAATCCCTCTTTCTCTCTCCCCCCTCTCTCTGTACAACCTCTAGTGGGTGTGGTCAGTGTCAGAGGGGGAGACCCCCTCCGATGCCCCTCTTTCTCTCTCGCTCCTCTCTGTCTCTCACTCTCTTTCTTTGATTCCCCCTCTCTCTTGCTCTCTTTCTCTCTCCCACTCTTTCTCTCTCTCTCCCCTCTCTCTCTATGACCCCTAGTGAGGTGCAGCCAGTGCCGGAAGGGGAGGCCCCCTCCGGTGCCCCTCTATCTCACTCTCTCCTCCTCCTCTGGTGCTCCTCTCTCTCGCTCTCCCCCTTTTCTCTCTGCACTCTGTCTCGTTCTCCCCCTCTCGTTGTTCATCTCAGTTGTCAATCTAAACCCAGCAGGGGATAGAGTTAGAGTGTGTGCAGGTGGCAGAACTTGCCGAGGTTGGCCCAGTGTCGGGTGCAGACCCCCTCCCAGAGTCGCTCGTCCTCAGTCGTCCTCTGCCACAATCAGCTTACACATGCTACCCACCCTAGCATCTCTGCATATCGCATGCCTCGGTACCTCGAATAGTAGGCCTTCCCCCATCTCCACTCCGCCCTTCCCCTTCCCCTTCCCCGACATCCTCCACCTACCCTCCCCTTCCCTCCTCTTCCCCTCGTTGCCGCCATCACTACACCCCTCTCCTCCCAATCCCCACTTCATCTCTCTCTCTCTCTCTGTGTACGCGCGCGCACGCTCTGGCACCCTCCCTCTCGTTCTCTCTCTCTGCTCCAACACCATCCCCCTTGCTCTCTCTCTCTCTCTCTCTCAACTCTGGTGCCCTCTTACATTGCACTCTACACAAGTGTCATCAGAGACACCCTCCCTTTCTCTCTCTCTCAGTGCATTCTAACACGCTCTGACCCTCTCCCTAGTTAGATAAGGATATTATTGTCTTTTTCTCTTCCGTGGTTAGATTATATCATTGTTAGATTAGGCTAACCGGACTTGATATTACGGAGACAGACGATAGGAACTTTTTTTTATAACGGAGAAGTATGTGGGGACTTTTCGTTAAATAGATCGAGTATAGGGGCCTTTTAGGGACTAAAAATTAAAAATTCTTATTTTTTTAGGCAATGGGTGATGATCCCACGAAAAGTGCTAGCCTAATTTTGGGCGCATTTTAGAAGGCTTGGGGTTATCTATATTTTTCATAATTCACTTTTCCCCCAAGAGTAAGTCTCCAACAGATTTCAAATATTTTGAAATTCTCCATGTTTTCTCTATCTTTATCCTCCTTTCATAATCTATTTAAAAAATAATTTTAGGCGACAAGACTCCTTTTGGAAATACTTATGGAGGGAGTAAATATTTTTAACGATTGAAATCTTCCCAATAAATGATAACAATCGGTCTTGAACGCTACGAGCGAATTGACATCTTTACGGTGGAGTCACCCACTAACACCTACCCATGAGCATACTTAGCCTACTATTATAGTAAAGATGTGTTAGTAGAGTCGTAAGGTATTTTGGAAAAGTTAGGTCGTTAGGTACGAGACCTCGTATAATATTATCAGAATCGGATCGATGTCTGAATTGGATAATGAACTGGTTCGATTTAAATCGGTTTGACCGTTCAATCGAATCGATTTGAACCGTGAGATTATTATAATATTGATATATAGTCCGACTCGATTTTATAACATAATACAATAAGATATAAGATATAAAGATCAAAATTCAAAATAAATAAACATACATGTATATAGAGAATAATTTGTAACTACTTGTTGGAAATAGAGTCTTTATGTTGATTCAAATTTTTTCATTTATATGTTGGAAATAGAGTCTTTATGTTTAGTCTCATATTGGAAGTTAGAAAGACTTCCTTGGTTTTATATGTTAGAGAGCTCACCCTTAAATTCGGGCATAAGATGTGGGCTCGAGTTGTGTGTTGAATTAAATAGTTTGATCAAATATAAATAAATAATTTATTTATTTATGCCGCGTCGGATTAGGTTGTCAGGTGCATAAGGTCAAACCATTTTTGAATATTTTTATATTTTTTGGTAGGGGAATAGGGTCGAACCGTGAACCGGTCCGTTTAGGTCTGGTTCACGATCATTATGTGCAAAATTTGTGTGAATAAAAATTTGGTGTAAGGTTCACGGTTCGATTCACGGTCGAACTGAAATGATGTAGGGTTTAAACGGACCGATTCGCGGTCGAATCGGTCTGATCGGTCGATCCGATCCGATTCTGATAACAATGGTGTGAAGATACAAAAAACTTACAAATGCTGAATTAGACTGACATGGATTGGCACGATAACATATCATATCATATGATCAGAGAATGGGTCACTCTTACCCGATGATATCACGAACTATCCCCAGGTGTAGTGTGTGAAAAAGAAATAAAAGTTTTTACTTTTGTGTCCTCTAAGATCTCCTATATTTGGATATATATATATATATTTAGATTATCATATTTTCTTGCATAAACCTCGTTCCGTTAATGTGATGATCTAGAGCAGGCTTTGTCAACTCGCCCGTATCGTCCGTCCCGATTTTTCACTAGGACGATACGATACGAGATCGAGACGGACGGTACGAGATGGTACTGTAACATATCGAGATATAAAAATATTATATATATATATATATATTACATAATTATATAACTTAAAAACACTTCAATCTCGGTTGGTTATGTGCATGATTTTTTAGACGGATGTCTCCGATTCGAATTCCACCTCCTCCATCGTTTAAAATATATTTTTTTTAAAATAACTTTTTAAGAAATCGATGAAAAATGCATCAGAAATGCGTTTCAAACCAGGGACCTCAGGTTTAAACGTGAGATCCTCAACCAACCGACTTATAAAATTTATTTGTTATAAAAAATTAAAAAAATATATAAAATGTCCCAGTTGTGTCTCACAGATCGATCGTCCCGGTCTGTGACCGGGACGGGTCGAGTCGTGCGGGTCGCACTGTCTCGACTCGATTTGTCAAATCCTGATCTAGAGATCAAAAAATTATTAGAGTCGATCTCTCAAATATTTTATATTTGTGGATTAACTCCTTTGATCTTGTCTTTTCCAAACCCGCCATATTCACTTTGGCCTCCTTTACAAATGGAGTCCCACTCTAATTAGTGCAAAATATGCGTGAATAAAAAAATGTGTGAGCTCTATTTTTCTCTCTCATCGTTTAAGTATTCTCACTGCTATTATGATTCCAAATAGGATGTTTGGGATCTAAAAAGGAAGCCCATTTTTATTGGTTTCGAAATGGTGGTGTTATTATAACCTGAACAAGCAGTGGCTTCCTTTCAAAAGAAAGTAAAAAGGGAACAAACAGTGGCCTATGCGATGTGACAAGTATTTGTTGTTACGGTTTTAAGGTCCTGATTTCTCCGGGCAACTTGTTAATTTGAATAAGGATGGATGATTTTGACATGTAAGTTGATAAATTTGAATAAGTACATTTGGGATGTGTGATATCGAAATAAATTATGACGAGAATAGATGTAAATTATTCTGACTTAATTTATTTTTATTCTTATTTTCATATGTGTTTGACATGCGAGAGGATAAGTACGTTAGTATTCTTATTATTCGTTCGGTAAAAAATAAGGATAAGAACGAGAACAAATGTTAGAAATAGAATATTTTATCTTTCTTATCTTAGATTAAAAGACTGTTATTCTTCGTTTGATTGAGATTAAGATGACTTAATTTTTTTAAATCTTCAACTTATATTTAATTAATAATAATAATTATGATTATGACTAATGATAAACTTACTTAATTATATTTGATGATCTTATTTCTAATAATAAAAATATTATCGAATTAATTTTTTTATTAGTTATGATTAACACAAATGAAACTAGTACTTAAAGCATTTTTTATTTTTAATAATAATTAATGACAATGATATTATTATTTTAAAATTATTCCCCTCTTATTGATGCCTCATTAATAGTACCATAAGATTTGTTAATATGTGTATTTATATTACTCTTGATTATTAATATTGTTAAATTTATAATTTTAACCCATCATCGTTAATAAGAATAATTTTTGTAAAAACACGTGGATCCGGTCATATTCGAATCATGACTTTACAATTAAATAACACATACCTTAACTAATAAACAAATAAATCATTTGAATAATTTTAGTTATAATATAAATGCTAAAGTGTCTATTTTATCTCGATATACAGTGATACAGTACCGTACTGCACCGTAACAGGTTGTGATCGATAAGGTCGATACGATCGGGTCGATAAATTCTGAGTACACTAGAAAATATTTGACAAGTGTTCATCCTTTTGGAACGCTTGTCGACTGCACGAGAACTATTTTGAAACTCGAAACGAGGACTTCTTTAAAGGAAATGGCAATAACTGATGAACTGGATGCGAACTAAGAATGGCACGGGGTTGAATTTACTGAATGGTTCGGTCGGATGTTGAATGTTCAGAGTGTAGTGAGTTGACTCATATTCTATCCGTGTTAAAGTCAACTTACTCGTACCATGCCTTACATATGTTGGCTCGGTGGATCGTTGGCACAACACGAATTAAGGCAAATGTGGCGGAGGGTGAAGGGGGAAGTCGTGGTAGCGGCGACAGTGGAGGGATGAGAGGGAGGCCGCGACGGGAGAAGATGAGTTCACTGCGGTGCTCGATGTCAAGATTGAGGGGGAGGTCAGTGGAGAAGGGGGAGTCCAGAGGGAGAGGACCGAAAGAGAGAGAGAGAGAGGAAGAAAGGCCTAATACTATTCACGTGATAATAGTAAAATTGAAGATTACCGAGGATTCTTCATTTTTACTCATTTGAGAATCAATATGAAAAAAAAAAGGAAAAAAAATCAAGTCATGTGTGTTATGTTCATCTTTATAATTTTAAATATGAGATCTTACGAGTCTCCTTCTTAGATCTTTATACTAGCCTCCTAGTAAAGGTGACTTTCTATGTTTACGAGGTCATAATTGTCACGGACGATATCAATGAAGATGTATAAATTTAAATATCTCTTTTGAGATATTGTCTCTACTATGCTCGAGATTAACTAGAGTTTTATAATTTTTACTAGTAAAAAGGTCTTCAAGAGAGAATACTCAGACCTTGTTCATAAATACACGTTTCATCTTTATAATTTTCGATACGAGATCTTACGGGTTCTCTTCTTAAATCTCTATATGGTTGATCTGGCCCGATGACATAGCAAATCACGATTTAGAGATAAGTATGACTATATAGTGTATTTGTGAAATTCATCGATTTAATGAATCAGACGTTCATGTGCATGTACTTAATAAATTCCACACTTGCTCGTTGGGTTTGGCGGGTGAGCTTTGTTGGGACTTGGGGGGATTCTTGGGCGTTTGTGCAGCATCGTGGAATCAGATGTCTCGTAAAGTTGTGACCCTTCCCAGATTCCTATATATCCAACTCAAACAGATTCCCCTGAACAGCAGCAGGCCAATAGGACGCGGACGTCTTTGCGCGCGGCCATGGATAGTTTCTATTTGATCGGTTGCTCCGACACTCTGGTGGAATCTTAAATAGGGTGGTGAGGTGACTAAAGACGAAGAATGATAGGGATAGAGAAGCTGCCAGAGAGTAATTGAAGACATCGACATGAAATCACCTGCCAACTCCGGCACATATGTTGTCGGAGTTCGGCTGAGGACGGTGAAGGTGATTTTTTTTTTAAAAAAATCATTTTATCTTGCATGCATCATCATATGTGTCAGCAAATTTTTACAAGAAAAAAATTATATTTAAGACATCGACGCACAATCGTCTCCCATCGTCTTATTTATCGCGTCGTAATCTCTTCTCGTCTAACTTTGTAAGAATTGAATTAATAAAAATATAACATTAAACTATTATTTAAATATTATATGAATATTAAACACGATGTCGACGAATATATATATATTAAAATTCATAGACATTTTTTAACTATTCTTCTCATTTATATTTCTCTCTTTAATTAGAAAATCTGTCAAGATGCGAAAGTCAAAAATAGATGATACATTTGGTCCGGCTTAAAATTTTACAGAGAATTCTAATGATTAGAACTCCCCAATAAATTTAACCAAATGTGCCTTAAATCTTATCCCCCATCATGCAGTGGAGATGTTGCGTTTTCAAACGGAGGGCTAATTTGTTTTAACTATAAAATTAATGTATTTATTCTATTTTATGATTTTTTATATTATTTACATGTAGTGGTGATGTTGCGTTTTCAAAGGGAGGTCTTGTTTGTTTTAACTATAAAATCAATGTATTTATTCTATTTTATGATTTTTAAATTATTTATTTGTTTGTATAACCGTGTAAATTAAATTAAGTGAGTCCACGTGATGTCAAGATTCTCTTGTTTCGATCGACGGTCCATATGAAACTAAAATTGAAAAAAAAAATTAAATCACAACAAACCGACAAGGTATATATCTTATATTTTAAAGTCATCCGAAACAAAATATCTCTAATTTTAAAATTTAAAAACACCTTGATTTTAAAACCTAGCAATTCAACAACGTAAGAATCAATTATATCTAAACAAACAACGCCAAACATAGAGCACTGAGATCCCATAGAGTCACCTCAATCTGGGAATCTTATTACCATTTATTTAGGGTTATCCACATGAATCTTATCCTGTTATTTTAATCTATGCGTCGTTAAGCTTGAGGGGGTCAAACAAGGAAGGAAGGAGGAGTGTACATTAATTAGATCGACAAACCTAGTAATTAGTGAAGTTAATTAATTTGTCATACCTAGCTGCCTCAATCGTGGATTCATATAATTAAGTCCCAAAAGCTATCACTGACCAAAGGCTTAATAGTTTTGAGCATTTTCAGATTATTATTATTTAAATAAATATTTAAAACCCAAGCAATAAAAAAACATGCAAGCCATTTCTCAAAGCTTGAATCTTATGCCATCTAGTTATTCTGTAAGCCAGACATTAAGAACCTCGTAGTTAACTAAGTCATGATTACTATAGCCCTTTTTTAAACAAATAATATATTTCTTTCAAAATAAGTCAAGAAAAATTGTAATTAATCAGCTTGTTACTTTTCAACAAGTTGTGAATCTCATGCCACAGGTTCTATCTTCTTCCCCAAAAGGGACTCTGATTCAAACTGCTGCTCACAAGAGCAGTACCAGAGGAAAAGAAAAATGGCACCAATTAAGTGCACCCATCAAAGGGATGGCAGCAGAGACAGCTCCCCAACCAACCCCCAAAACGCCCCAACCAACACGTCTCGTGCATTCACAGCCTTCCATCTTCACTTGCGCCCACCGTCGAAAAGGAGTTCGTATCTTTCCAAAATTAAATATGAGTCAATTTTTTTTTCGGGATTCAAATTTGAGATCTCTCTATAATAATATAAATTTTTTTACCATTCGATTCACTCGTAATCTTCTAAATTAATAATTTTTTTAAAAAAATAAATCTAAGAGACGTGCAATTCAGAGTAAGATTCGTCGACTCAATGATCCGTATCGGATCGGATCTTCTCTGATCTAGTATGATACATCTGAGTCGCAATCAACTCGACCCGACTTGACGTGTATCATGTTGGGTTGAAGTGGATTAGATTGGGAGTGTTCTTAAGAAAGGGAAACTCAAAGGTTTATCCAAAGGGTGCTACCTCAAGTGTTGTGTTTTGTACGGAGACTTTTGTCCCACATTGGAAAACACAAAAAGGTGAGGGGACCTTATAGTTCCTAGGGGCCCCTGGACTATGTCTTATAGACAATAGTGGGGGTAAGCTAGGACCTATCACATGCACGCACGTGCCGGGCCGGGCCGGACGGGCGCACGTGTGTGTAAGTGCGGGTCCAGCCGGGCTTGTCCTGGCACTCTTTTAGATTTCTTTTTACTGTTTTGCCCTTTCTTGGAGAGAAAGAGGGGTCTCCGAACGGTTTTTGTTTGGAGGCGGACCGTCGCGGGCGTGTGTATAACAGGAGTGATTAGCATTACCCTAATCACGGGTTATCATGTTCTGCTGTTTTTTACTTCCCCGAGGAACCGCTCGCGGCTCCGCTCTCTATCTCTCGTCTCTCCGTCGGTTGCAGCCGCTGCTCCGTTGCTCTGCCTCCCTTGCATATCACCAACATCGTTCGGCCGTCGACATCTTCTTCGTCGGTGTTCGCGCACAGACGACGCTCTCTACTGCTGTCTTTCGTCGGTGATCGGTGCATGTTCTTCGACCTACATATTTTTCCTTTAAGAAGAGATCTAGGTTTCTCGCATAGCATTTTTTACTAGATTCTTAAGAGTGCGCTTAAGGGTCTTGTGTTAGTAGTCGTATCCTGGGGGAAGACCGCCATACTCATCGCACCGTTCTTGTGAGGGGTGATATCTTCTCTAAGGGGAGTCTCTTTGAGACGCTTCTAATACATATTTAATTGTTCTACAACCATGTTTTACACTATAATCATGTTTATTAATCTTGTTTCTTGGCCGTTCTTTGTTGAATCAACCCCATATGCATGTATGCTCTGGTTTGCCTTGTATGTATTGTGGTCCGGTTGTTGCCATGATGTCACCCCATTATACTGTTTATTCCCAACAGTCTTAGAGAAGATAGCATTCATGGCATCGTCATCTTCAATGAGTTTTGGAACCAGGGTGGACATGTCTGGGATGCCCGCGAAATTTGTTGGGCAACACTTTAAGCGTTGGCAACAACGCATGAAGATGTGGTTCACCATGGTTGGTCTAATCTCATTGTTAGAGTCGGACCCCCCTGTGATAGATGAAAACGACCCCGAGAGTGCTAAGAAGGCTGAAGAGTGGAATACTAGAGACAGGTTAGGACATGTGTGCATTCTAACTACACTGTCGGATGTCCTGTTTGATGTCTATAGTACGTCCACCTTCAACACTACTAAAGCTCTGTGGAATGAATTTGATCGGAAGTACAATACCGAGGACCAAGGTCTGGAAAAGTACTCCGTGGGCAAGTTCCTTAAATTCCAGATGGTCGAGAATAAGTCTATAGGGGAGCAGGCACATGAGCTTCTACTTATGTTCCATGGTTTGGCTGAGGCAGACATGAAAATGTCTGAAAAAATCCAAGTCATGTGCATCATAGAGAAATTGCCTAGATCCTGGGAGGATTTTGGCATGAGCCTCAAGCACCGCAAAGGGGCTATCTCTCTTGATGATTTGATGAGGACTGTAGCCATTGAAGAGGAACATAGGAAGGAAAAGCCCAATATGCCTGTGGATGCAAGTGCAAACCTAGTGATGAAGCATAAGGGTAAAGATCCAAAAGACAAGGCCAAGATTGATTCCACTGTTCAGATGAAACCTAAGGGAAAGATAAAGAAGAAGAAGGCACTGAGACAGTGTTGGAATTGTGGTGACAAGGGTCACATGCGCAATGACTGTCCTAAAAAGAAGGAAAAATTGCTGAACAAAGCCATGCTGACCCATGAAATTCCAGCACAGGTCCATGTGGTGACTGGGGGATCTTCTTCTGGTATGGAGTATGTTTCTCTAAATCCTCAATTATTTACTATTTATGAACCAAATGAATGGTTGGTGGACACTGGAGTCAATGTGCATCTATGTGCTGACAGGGCTAATTTTGTGTCTTATCAGGTAACCTATGATCGCTCCGTGACAATGGGAAATGGAAGTACAGCTAGGGTGCTAGGAGTTGGACGTGTGAACCTGAAGTTTACTTCAGGGCGTGTTCTTACTCTTTCCTTAGTGTACCATGTTCCTAGTGTTAAGAGGAATATTTTATCTGGTTCTGTTTTAGTAAGGGAGGGTTATGAACTGAACTTTAAATGTAATAAAGTTGTTATACTCTATCTGAAGACTTTTATTGCGAAAGGCTATCTTTCTGATGGTTTGTTTAAAATCTTTGTGGATCATGTGATGAACAGAAATGTGAATGATAGTGCTTCAATTTCTACTTCTGTTCCTGTTGCTTATAATGTTATAGATTCATCTGAATTATGGCATGCCCGTCTAGGTCATCTTAATTTCAATTCTTTAAAACGTATGATGAACCTGAAATTGATTCCTGAGCATACTGTTGATAAAACTAAGAAATGTGATATCTGTGTACAGGCTAAACAACCTAGAAAATCTTTTCATTCTGTGGTTAGAGATTCAGATATTCTGGATCTGGTGCATTCAGATATTTGTGAGTTTAATGGTGTGTTGACTAGGGATCATAAAAAGTATTTCATTATTTTTATTGATGACTGTAGTAGATACTGTTATGTGTATTTGCTTAGATCTAAGGATGAGGCTTTGCAAAAGTTTATCATCTTTAAGAAGGAAGCAGAAACATAATCTGGCAGAGTTCTTAAGAAGTTGAGGTCAGACAGAGGAGGAGAGTATACTTCTAGTCTGTTTGTGGAATATTGCCAAGATCATGGCATTATTCATGAAACAACCGCCCCATACTCTCCTCAGTCTAATGGGATAGCAGAAAGGAAGAACCGGGTATTCATAGACATGGTCAACTCTCTCCTGCAGAGTTCGGGACTACCAAAGTATATGTGGGGAGAAGCTTTGAATATGGCTTGTCTTATTCTGAATCATATTCCCCTGAAACATAGAGATAGTAGTCCAATTGAACTTTGGAGAGATAGGAAACATATTTTGAAATTTCTCAAAGTGTGGGGGTGCCTTGCAAAGGTACTTGTTCCTGAGCACAAGAGAAAGAAACTAGGGCCTAAGACAGTTGACGCCATCTTTCTAGGCTATGCTGAAAATAGCTATGCATACAGGTTTCTGGTTATTAAATCAGAAATTCCTGGCATAGATATTAACACCATAGTCGAGTTTCGAGATGCCACGTTCTTCGAAAATATTTTTCCCATGAAGACTGGTTTGCCTCAACATTTCACTTCTGAGACTATAGCCTCTACATCTGATTCTATTCCAGAACATGTGGAAAGAATGACAAATGTGGGGGCTGATGCGTCCGAACCTTATCCTGATACTTGTGATCAAGAAGAGGTTGAACCAAGAAGGAGTAAAAGACAAAGGGTAGCCAAGGATTATGGAAGTGATTTTATTACTTTCCAGATCACGGGTGACCCCCCAACCTTTCGAGATGCCATGGCTTCACCGGAAGCAAGGCATTGGAAGGATGCCATTAAGAGTGAGATAGATTCCATTCTTGCTAATGGCACTTGGGTGTTAGTTGATCCTCCTCCTGGTTCAAAGACCATAGGATGTAAATGGGTCTTTAAGAAGAAACTAAAGCCAGATGGAATCATTGACAAGTATAAAGCCAGGCTTGTGGCTAAGGGTTTCAAACAATTGGAGGGGATAGATTACTTTGATACCTATTCTCCTGTCACTAGGATGACCACAATCAGAGTGCTTGTAGCACTGGCTTCCTTATATAATCTGACTGTCCATCAAATGGATGTCAAGACTGCCTTCCTTAATGGTGATCTTGATGAAGAGATTTATATGGATCAGCCTGAAGGATTTGTGGCTCCAGGTAGTGAAAACCAAGTTTGTAGACTTATTAAGTCTCTATATGGTTTGAAACAAGCCCCTAAGCAATGGCATGAAAAGTTTGACATAACTATCATGTCATTTGGATTTATAGTCAATGAGTTTGACAAGTGTATCTATCACAAAGTTAAGGGAAATGAATATGTAATCTTATGCCTATATGTAGATGATATCTTATTGTTTGGAAGCAATTTGAGAATTATAATTGAGACTAAATCATTCTTAAGTAGCAGATTTGAAATGAAGGATATGGGTGAGGCAAATATAATTCTAGGGCTGACTCTTATTAGATCAGCTGAAGGGATAGCAATTTCTCAATCTCACTATGTTGAGAAAATTTTGGAGAAATTTGGCTATCAGAATTGTAAAACTGTCTGTACACCCTATGATCCTTCTAGAATTTTCTGCAAGAACAAGAGTGGTGATCCTGTGTCTCAATTACGGTATTCTCAGGTTATAGGGAGCTTAATGTATCTTGCAAACTGTACTAGACCAGACATTTCATATGCTGTGTCTAAACTTAGTAGATACACGAGCTGTCCTGACCATACTCACTAGGAAGGCTTAGATAGGGTTCTGAGGTACCTAAAAGGTACCATGACCCTGGGCTTGCATTTTCAAAGATTCCCTGTTGTCCTTGAGGGATATAGTGATGCAAGCTGGATAGCTGAAAACTCAGGGAGCAATGGTGTCACAGGGTATGTTTTTACTCTGGGAGGTGGTGCAGTCGCCTGGAGGTCGACTAAACAAACCATCTTGTCTCGGTCTACTTTTGAGGCTGAATTGTGTGCTTTGGACACAACTGGCTTGGAGGCTGAATGGATCAGAGGTCTTCTGTCTGAACTCCCCTCTAATGAGTCAGCTATACCTGCGATCTCTGTGCATTGTGACAATATGACCACAATTGCAAAGGTCAAAAGTTCAAAGTACAATCAAAAAGAAAGGAGACACATTCATCTCAGACTTAAGTCTGTAAGGGAATTAGTGTCTCAAGGAGTGATAGCTGTGGACTTTGTTGGTACCAAGACAATATAGATGATCCTCTGACTAAAGGACTTAATAAAAGTCAAGTCCAAAAGTTTAGGATGGGGATGGGATTGAAACCCATCAGTTGTTCTCCTGCAGTGGCAACCCAACCTATCTGAGTAGAGATCCTACAAAGTAGGTTCAATGTGATAACAACAAGTTGCTGAGAGGACTGAAGTCACTTAATTTAGACAGATACTTTGTATCTGAGTTCCTCCCCTGTAATCCTAAACAAGCTAGTGCCTGTTACTACAAGTTAAGGTTGAGTTATACACTCTTAATGGGTTCAAGCCTGGCAAGGCAGGATGTCAGCAGTGCATCCTTGGAGAAGCCCACCTAAGTGAGTACTACTGTGTGGCCGCAGTTAAAGAATTGGGTTATTCTTGAAAATGCTCATGAATCAGGACAGGGCGCATGGCCTTTAAAAGCGTCGGTTACTCTTTTTGCTATCAATGAAACCTTATACCATGTTGTTTTCCTATAAGTAACCTTCACATCAAGAATCAAGTTCAAGATTTAGTTCACTTCGATTCTGTGAGGGGTGAAAATTGGAACACTTAGGTGAAGGTTCAAACCCGAAAGGTACCTTTACTGAAAGCATGATATGTTTAAGTCTCTTTCTCAAACCTTGAGTTTTGTGGGGAATGTTGGGTTAAAGTGGATTAGATTGGGAGTGTTCTTAAGAAAGGGAAACTCAAAGGTTTATCCAAAGGGTGCTGTAACACCCGAATTCATCCGAAAGATAGTTAAATATCTTATAGTTATTCTATATGAATTTTATGTTACCTTAATTAAAGTCTAATACCTTGAACGGTATTGTTTAACGAACCTTATTAAGTAAATTAAATAGCTATCTCACTTTAATAATGTATAACTTTTCATAGGAATAGTCAGAATATGATCAATATTAGGCCCGTTGGATAGAGAATTCAAAAATCTACAAGTTTCATGTTGAACACTTTTCAAATTTTGACGTTTGATAGGTCAAAAATAAGATAAAGTGAATTGATTCTTTAAGACCTTGTTATTGTTAACTTTTTAAGGACTTTTATATAAAAATCCAACCAAAATAAAAATAAAAAAAAAACCCACACATTATCCTCCCCCATCCACGTGAGATTCTCCCCCCCCTTCATTCTTATCCCTTCCCATCCTTATCCTCTCCCTCCACCTCATCTTCTTATCCCCTCTCCCCATTCCCTATATAATCCCCCCTCTCCCCCCTCTCCCTCTCCCACATTCTCACACTTCTCCCCCCCAACTCTCCACTCTCTCTCTCTCCCACACACACTCTCTCTCTCACACACCACATCTCTCTCTCTCTCTCTTCTTATATTTTATTTTCTATCTCTCTCTCCCCAATCTCTCTCTACTTTTCTCTCTACTCTCTCTTTTTTCTCTATCTTTATTTTCTCTCTCTCTATTTTCTCTCTCACTCTATATCTTTTCTCTCTACTTCTCTCTCTATTTCTCTCTACTTTCTCTCTCTAAATTCTCTCTCTATTTTCTCTCTCTATTTTTCTCTTTAAATATCTCTCACTACTTCTTTCTCTACTTCTCTTTACTTTCTCTCTCTCTCTCTCTCTACTTTCTCTCTCTACTTTCTCTCTCTACTTTTCTCTCTAGTTCTCTCTCTACATTCTCTCTACTTCTCTCCCACTTTCTCTCTCTACCTCTCATCTACTTTCTCTCTCACTTTCTCTCTCTAATTTCTCTCTCACTCTCATTCTCTTATTAATAAACGGAGAAGATAATACAGTATAGAATAATATAAATAATTAATAAACACTTGGACGAGGATTTGAAACTATTTGACAATTTCGCCCTTCTTCACGTATCTGGAACGGAAAATTATCTTTTCCTACGCAAAGGACTTTTACGGGAGCTCGGGTGAGATACTAAGTCAATTCGGAAGTCCATTCTAAAGGTAGGCATGATAAACCGAGTGCATGTTATTTGTTATTTACATTTCTTTGATTTGATTTTGTTTGAAATGTAATTTAAGTCATTGATTTATTTAACCCAATGATCTATGTTTAGAATCAGTTATTTATTTAGTTACCATTCTGTAAAATATTATTTTCTCTCTAATCTCTCTCTAATTTCTCTCTAATCTCTTTCTACTTTCTCCCTCTACTTTCTCTCTCTACTCTCTCTCTACTCTCTCTACTCTAATCTCTTCGAATGTTATATATATTTAGTTAATAATATTAAAATACGATCCAGTTATTTTGTAAAGTTCAATGACAAGTTTTAAGTATTGAGACGACTATGTAATAAGCATCATAATAAGAATAAAAATTTGATTAAGCATATGGACTGTGTCACTTTAAGGAGGTGTGGGGCGACAAACCGTAGTTAGCTTCCGCTACGGGATTAGGCCCATTTCCGAGGACAAACGGACTTCTGAAAAATCCGGAACCCAGAATAAGAAAATTATCTGGGGAATGGTGGAGTATTAACTCCCGATCCTGCGTGGTTGATCAAGGCCGACAGGCTCCAGCGTTTAGACCTTTTGTCTTTATGTCGACGTATGGATGCCTAGGTATGTGTTTGCTACTGCTTTTAGTGACGGGATGCCTGTCCAATATATGCTGCCAAATAATATGAAGTTCAGATTTGATATATGACTTTGATATGATCTGAAAATAAGTTCATCTGTATAAGCTCTGATTTAGCTAAGATATGTATTATGCCATTTATATATAAGTCAGATAAGATTTGTTATACGCATCTGTTATAAATCTGAAAATTACTTTACTCTTTATATTTCCTTCGCATTCATAGTATATGTACAATCAGTGAAATTGTGATTAGCTTTATATATATCATGGATTTGCACAGTTTAGTATATGATAAGCATGTGATTGGTTTTAATGCCTACTGAGTCTTTGGACTCACTTTCGTTGCCTAACCATTTCAGGAAATTGACCAGTGTGCGTCTTGACTCCGACGGGCGGTAGGTCGGAGGATGATCCCGGGTTTAGTTTGGATTCTGCCGCGCAGAATAAATAGATTTAGTTTTCTATTGAATAATGAATGTAAATATGACTTTTGAGTAGAGATATGTAGTACTCTGTATACGATGTAAATTATGAGTGTTTATCTTATGGAAATGGTATGGTTATATTTCTTTTGGAATATGTGATGGTTTGGCCTTTAGCGCCTTGCAAATATTCGGCCCACAACACTTCCGTACATCCGCTGTGACGTCCCCGGACACGATACGGGATCGCGGGAAGGGGGCGCCACAGAGAGTGGTATCAGAGCAAGGTTGTGAGGCTTGAAATTATTTGCAGCCATCTGAATTTATATACCATACCAGAAGATCGTAGGAATTTATTTTAGAATTTGATGTCAAACCTAGAATCATACTAATTCGGATTAGTTCTCCCTCGCAGGAGATGGCAGGGAGTGATAGGGTTGAGGTTAATACTTCTCCCGAGGAGTCTGCGCCCTCAAATGGACATCACAAGGAGTTGTCGGGGAAACAATTCATGGCGAGCTTGCTCCCGGTGGGCAAGGTGCGTTACCTATTCAGGGTGTGCCAGATTTAGGAGGGTTCACACAAGCTTTTCAAGGGTTAGTGCAGACTATGCAATTACAGGCCCAAACTCATGCAATGATGCAAGCCCAATTACAAACCGTGTGCAAGAACAACCGAATAGGGCAGCAGGCGCTACCCTGATGGAGAAATTCAGACATATGAGTCCTCCTCTTTTAAGGGGGAGAGTCACCCGGAGATTGTGGAAAACTGGGTGAGAGAAATTGAGAAGATTTTACGGCCATTAGATGTGCAGAGCAGGATAAGGTGATATTAGCTACATTTATGCTAAAGGACCGTGCGGACGAGTGGTGGAGGTCTGCACTTAGAACCACTTTCAGAAATAGAGAGACGGAGATTGGCTGGAATGAATTTCTTGATGTCTTCATGCAAAATTTCTCCCTCAGCATGTGAAGACAGGAAAGAAGTAGAATTTTTAAATCTGACTCAAGGAGGTATGTCAGTTGCCGATTATGAAGTAAAATTTACTGAATTGGAAAAGTATGCCCCTCATATTTGTTCAGATGAGCTTAGAATGGTAAAGAAATTTGTTAGAGGTTTGAGAAGTAACATTAGAAGTAGAGTTGCAATCCTTGAGCCTCAGACTATGGCAGCAGCTTTGAGGACTGCTTTTATTGCAGAAACTGATATGAGGAATTCTTAGTGGAAAGACAAAGGGATAATGCAAAAAGGGGTAATCTTGGTTCAATTGTGAGGAAAGATAAGAAGCCAAAGATGACTTTTCCAGAGAGAGTTCAACCAGTTAGGAGAGATAATATGCCAGCTTGTCAACAGTGCGGGATGCAGCATAGAGGTAATGAATGTTGGCGGGCTGCAGGTAAATATTTTTCATGTGGTCAGACAGGGCATATGATAAGGGATTGTCCCACAAGGCCAAGACAAGATCAGCAACCACAACAGCAGCGGAGAGTTCAAGCCAGAGTATATGCACTAACAAGGGAAGACACCCGAGATGCCAATGCAGTAGCTGAAGGTATTCTTCTTATCGATGATATGCATGCAAAAGTTTTATTTGATCCGGGTGCTACACATTCCTTTATTTCTCTGAGATTTGCTGAATTATTGAAAGATAAACAAATTGTGAACACTGATGAGATGTCCATTAACACACCAACTGGGAGATAGCTAGAACGACTTCTGTTATTCCTAGCATTGATGTGGTGATTCAGGGGAGGATTATGCCAGCATGTGTGTATCTGCTGGAAATGACTGATTTTGATGTCATCTTGGGAATGGATTGGTTAGATACAAATTTTGCCCTTCTAGATTGTCATGGAAAGAAAGTAATTTTTCAAAAACCTGGGGAGCAGACATTTCACTATCAATGTCCAAGGCACCGTTCTAGTAAAACACTAGTTTCAGCACTTAAAGCTTTGAAATTGCTTAGAAGTGGATGTCAAGGTTATTTGGCTAGTATAGTGGCTATTCCTTCTAATGAAAATAAGAAAACCACCTCAGATATTGATGTTGTCAGGGAATTTCCAGATGTGTTCCCTGATGAACTTCCGGGTTTGCCACCACACCGAGAGGTGGAGTTCACTATTGAACTCTCACCGGGTACTTTACCCATTTCCATCCTCCCTACAGAATGGCACCAGCTGAATTGGCAGAATTGAAGAAACAATTACAAGAACTACTAGATAAGGGGTTTATTCGACCAAGTGTATCCCCTTGGGGTGCACCTGTTCTGTTTGTTAGAAAGAAAGATGGGTCGCTTAGATTATGCATTGACTATAGGAAATTGAATCAAGTGACCATTAAGAATAAGTACCCTTTGCCAAGATTGATGATTTATTTGATCAGCTACGAACTGCCACAGTATTTTCAAAGATTGATCTCAGATCTGGATACCACCAATTAAGGATAAGGAAGAAGATATTTCAAAAACTGCTTTCAGAACACGATATGGGCATTATGAATTTTTGGTTATGCCATTTGGGTTAACTAATGCACCAGCAGCATTTATGGATTTGATGAACAGAGTTTTCAACCATATCTGGATACATTTGTAGTGGTGTTTATTGATGATGTGTTGATCTATTCTCCTACTGTTGAAACTCATCAAGAACATTTGAGAATTGTGTTGGAAACTTTAAGGAAACATCAACTCTATGCGAAATTCAGTAAATGTGAATTCTGGTTGGATAAGGTCAATTCTTAGGGCATATCATTTCTGGTGATGGAGTGTCTGTTGATCCAGCTAAGGTTGAGGCAGTTTTGCATTGGGAAAGGCCGAAGAATGTCAGTGAGATTAGGAGCTTTTTGGGTCTTGCGGGTTACTATCGCAGGTTTATTGAAGGTTTTTCTTCTATTGCAGCTCCTATGACCAAATTGACTAGGAAAGGAGTTCCTTTTGAATGGTCAGATAAATGTGAAATGAGTTTTCAGGAATTAAAAACAAGGTTAACAACAGCCCCAGTGCTTACTTTACCTTGTGGGTCAGGAGGATTTGTGATATATACAGATGCCTCTAGAAAAGGACTAGGATGTGTCCTGATGCAGAATGGCAAAGTAGTAGCTTATGCATCCAGACAATTAAAGACCCATGAGATGAATTATCCAACACATGATTTGGAGTTGGCAGCGGTGGTACATGCTCTGAAGATTTGGCGCCATTATTTGTATGGTGAGCAGTTTGAAGTATTTACAGACCATCAGAGTTTAAAATATATTTTCTCTCAGAAAGAATTAAATTTAAGGCAAAGACGGTGGATTGAATTTTTGAAGGATTATGATTTCACCTTGAATTACCACCCAGGAAAAGTAAATGTGGTAGCAGATGCACTCAGCAGGAAGAGGCTAATGGCAATCCAGTTGCGCCAAACTTGGAGAATGACATCTGATGTAGTGGAGTATTCTCCGATATGCAAAGGGAGAAACTTATTTCTGGCCCAACTAACTATTCAGTCTGCAATGGTTGAGCGAATTGTGCAAGCACAACTGAATGATCAGCAGTTACAAAAATTGATTGGCACACCGAGATTTACTCAAAGTGCAGACGGGGCAATCAGGTTTCAGGGAAGATTGTGTGTACCTCGGAATGAAGAAATAAAGAAAGACCTATTACTGAGGCACATAAATCACAATATTCTATTCACCCAGGCAGTACAAAAATGTACAAAAATATGAAAAGACAGTTTTGGTGGATTGGCATGAAGAAAGATATAGCAGACTTTGTCAGCAAGTGTCTTACTTGTCAACAAGTAAAGGCGAGCATCAAAGGCCAGCAGGACCATTACAATTGATGGAAATTCCACAGTGGAAATGGGAGCATATCACTATGGATTTTGTGATGGGATTACCAATGACTAGGAGAAAACATGATTCTATTTGGGTAATTGTTGACAGGCTTACTAAGTCAGCCCATTTTCTGGCAATCACAAAGACACAATCATTAGAGGATTTAGCCAATTTGTATATTAGAGAGATTGTGAGACTTCATGGTGTGCCTGTGTCTATTATTTCAGATAGGGATGCAAGGTTTACAGCAAAATTTTGGAGGAGTTTACAGATAGCATTGGGTACACAATTGAAATTTAGCTCAGCTTTTCACCCTCAAACAGATGGACAATCAGAGAGAACCATTCAAACACTAGAAGATATGTTGAGGGCGTGCAGTTTAGACTGGAAAGGCAGTTGGGATGAACATTTGCAGTTAATTGAGTTTGCATATAACAACAGCCATCATGCAAGCATAGGAATGGCACCATATGAAGCATTATATGGTAGACCGTGTAGGTCACCTATTTGTTGGGATGAGGTTGGTGAGCGGAGATTGATTGGGCCACAGATTGTACAGGATTGTGTAGAAAAGGTTGAGTTGATTAGAAAAAGATTACTTACAGCTCAGAGTAGGCAGAAAAGCTATGCTGATCAAAGAAGGAGAGATCTACAATTTGCTGTCGGGGATCACGTATTTCTGAAAGTTTCGCCTACTAGGGGAGTAATGAGATTTGGCAGGAAAGGTAAACTCAGTCCAAGGTATGTTGGACCATTTGAAATCTTAAGAAGGATTGGAGAGGTGGCATATCAGCTGGCTTTACCACCATCATTGTCAGGAGTTCATGATGTATTCCATGTGTCCATGTTAAGAAAATACATGCCAGACTCATCACACGTTATAGATCATGAACAGTTGAAATTCAGCCGGATCTTACATATGAGGAAAAGCCAGCTCGCATTCTCGATCGGAAGGAACAAGTACTGAGAACGAAGACAATTTCATTGGTGAAGGTATTGTGGAAAAGTACCTTAATAGAAGAAGCCACTTGGGAGATGGAAGATGATATGAGGAAGAATATCCACAGCTATTCGGTACGTATTGAGTAAATTTTTAAATTTCGAGGACGAAATTTGTTTAAGGGGGAGAGATTTGTAACACCCGAATCATCCGAAAGATAGTTAAATATTTATAGTTAGTCTATATAAATTTTATGTTCTCTTAATTAAAGTCTAATACCTTGAACGGTATTAGTTTAACGAACTTTATTAAGTAAATTAAATAGATATCTCACTTTAATATATGTAACTTTTCATAGAATATCAGAATATGATCAATATTAGGTCCGTTGGATAGAGAATTCAAAAATCTAAATTTCATGTTGAACACTTTTTCAAATTTTGACGTTTGATAAGTCAAAAATAAGATAAAGTGAATTGATTCTTTAAGACCTTGTTATTGTTAACTTTTTAAGGACTTTTATATAAAAATCTAACCAAAATAAAAATAAAAAAAAAACCCAACATTATCCTCCCCCATCCACGTGAGATTCTCCCCCCCTTCATTTTATCCCTTCCCATCCTTATCCTCTCCCTCCACCTCATCTTCTTATCCCCTCTCCCCATTCCCTATATAATCCCCCCTCTCCCCCCTCTCCCTCTCCCACATTCTCACACTTCTCCCCCCCAACTCTCCACTCTCTCTCTCCCACACACACTCTCTCTCTCACACACACACACTCTCTCTCTCTCTTCTTATATTTTTATTTTTAATCTCTCTCTCCCAATCTCTCTCTACTTTTCTCTCTACTCTCTCTTTTTCTACTATCTCTATTTTCTCTCTCTATTTTCTCTCTCTATTTTCTCTCTCCACTCTATACATTTTCTCTCTACTTTCTCTCTCTATTTTCCCTCTCTATTTCTCTCTCTAAATTCTCTCTCTATTTTCTCTCTCTAGTTTTTCTCTTTAAATATCTCTCACTACTTCTTTCTCTACTATCTCTTTACTTTCTCTCTCTCTCTAACTTTCTCTCTCTAACTTTCTCTCTCTACATTCTCTCTAGTTTCTCTCCCCACTTCTCTCTCTACCCTCTCCACTTTCTCTATCTACTTTCTCTCTCTACTTCTCTCTCCACTTTCTCTCTCTAAATTTCTCTCTCACTACCATTCTCTTATTAATAAACGGAGAAGATAATACAGTATTAGAATAATATAAATAATTAATAAACACTTGGACGAAGGATATGAAATCTATTTGGACAATTTCGCCTTCTTCACGTATCTGGAACGAAAAATTATCTTTCCTACGCAAGGACTTTTACGGGAGCTCGGGTGAGATACTAAGTCAATTCGGAAGTCCATCTAAAGGTAGGCATGATAAACCGAGTGCATGTTATTTGTTATTTACATTTCTTTGATTTGATTTTGTTTGAAATGTAATTTAAGTCATTGATTTATTTAACCCAATGATCTATGTTTAGAATCAGTTATTTATTTAGTTACATTCTGTAAAAATATTATTTTCTCTCTAATCTCTCTCTAATTTCTCTCTAATCTCTTTCTACTTTCTCCCTCTACTTTCTCTCTCTACTCTCTCTCTACTCTCTCTCTACTCTAATCTCTTCGAATGTTATATATATTTAGTTAATAATATTAAAATACGATCCAGTTATTTTGTAAAGTTCAATGACAAGTTTTGAGTATTGAGACGACTATGTAATAAGCATCATAATAAGAATAAAAATTTGATTAAGCATATGGACTGTGTCACTTTAAGGAGGTGTGGGGCGACAAACCGTAGTTAGCTTCCGCTACGGGATTAGGCCCATTTCCGAGGACAAACGGACTTCTGAAAAATCCGGAACCCAGAATAAGAAAATTATCTGGGGAATGGTGGAGTATTAACTCCCGATCCTGCGTGGTTGATCAAGGCCGACAGGCTCCAGCGTTTAGACCTTTTATCTTTATGTCGACGTATGGATGCCTAGGTATGTGTTTGCTACTGCTTTTAGTGACGGGATGCCTGTCCAATATATGCTGCCAAATAATATGAAGTTCAGATTTGATATATGACTTTGATATGATCTGAAAATAAGTTCATCTGTATAAGCTCTGATTTAGCTAAGATATGTATTATGCCATTTATATATAAGTCAGATAAGATTTGTTATACGCATCTGTTATAAATCTGAAAATTACTTTGCTCTTTATATTTCCTTCGCATTCATAGTATATGTACAATCAATGAAATTGTGATTAGCTTTATATATATCATGGATTTGCACAGTTTAGTATATGATAAGCATGTGATTGGTTTTAATGCCTACTGAGTCTTTGGACTCACTTTCGTTGCCTAACCATTTCAGGAAATTGACCAGTGTGCGTCTTGACTCCGACGGGCGGTAGGTCGGAGGATGATCCCGGGTTTAGTTTGGATTCCGCCGTGCAGAATAAATAGATTTAGATTTTCTTTTGAATAATGAATGTAAATATGACTTTTGAGTAGATATGTAGTACTCTGTATACGATGTAAATTATGAGTGTTTATCTTATAGAAATGGTATGGTTATGTTTCTTTTGAATATGTGATGGTTTGGCCTTTAGCGCCTTGCAAATATTCGGCCCACAACACTTCCGTACATCCGCTGTGACGTCCCCGGACCCGATACGGGATCGCGGAAAAAGGGGGCCCCACAGGTGCTACCTCAAGTGTTGTGTTTTGTATGGGGACTTTTATCCCACATTGGAAAACACAAAGAGGTGAGGGGACCTTATAGTTCCTAGGGCCCCCTGGACTATGTCTTATAGACAATAGTGGGGGTAAGCTAGGACCTATCACACGCACGCACGCGTCGGGCCGAGCCGGGCCGGGCGGGCGCGCGTGTGTGTGAAGTGCGGGTCCAGCCGACTTGTCCTGGCACTCTTTTAGATTTCTTTTTACTGTTTTGCCTTTTCTTGGAGAGAAAGAGGGGTCTCCGAACGGTTTTTGTTTGGAGGCGGACCGTCGCGGGCGTGTGTATAACAGGAGTGATTAGCATTACCCTAATCACGGGTTATCCTGTTCTGCTGTTTTTTACTTCCCCGAGGAACCGCTCGCGCTCTGCTCTCTATCTCTCGTCTCTCCGTCGGTTGCAGCGCTGCTCCGTTGCTCTGCCTCCCTTGCATATCACCACATCGTTCGGCCGTCGACGTCTTCTTCGTCGGTGTTCGCGCACAGACGACGCTCTCTACTGCTGTCTTTCGTCGGTGATCGGTGCATGTTCTTCGACCTACATATTTTTCCTTTAAGAATAGATCTAGGTTTCTCGCATAGCATTTTTTACTAGATTCTTAAGAGTGCGCTTAAGGGTCTTGTATTAGTAGTCGTATCCTGGGGGAAGACCGCCATACTCATCGCACCGTTCTTGTGAGGGGTGATATCTTCTCTAAGGGGAGTCTCTTTGAGACGCTTCTACTACATATTTAATTGTTCTACAACCATGTTTTACACTATAATCATATTTATTAATCTTATTTCTTGGCCGTTCTTTGTTGAATCAACCCCATATGCATGTATGCTCTGGTTTGCCTTGTATGTATTGTGGTCCGGTTGTTGCCATGATGTCACCCCATTATACTGTTTATTCCCAACATATCATCTCCTCTCTCTTTCTCTTCCTCCCTCTCTCTCTCACTATGACTCGACTCCACTCCGTCGATCTTGAGAGTGATCTATAACGTGTCAAATTATTTCAGATACGGTACTACACGTTTGATTTGACCCGAGTCACGAACCAAGGTTCAGAGTCATTTTCGAGAATCATGATTCATGCGGGTGGCGGAGTTGAGGGTCAAAGTTTTCTTGGATGCCCGATCACCCACAAGGTGCCCGTCCAAGGTGGGAGAGAAGGATGAACCATTTTGCGTCTCCGGGATGTGGATTCTCTGCAGCCGCAGATTCGGTCAAGGTGGGGTTTTTAATCATTTTTTATTGTACTTCTTGAGTTGCTTTGGATTTTGGAATGATATGATGGGATCGTTTGATTTATCGTAAAATATCGGGAATTTCATGTGAAATATAGGGTATTTCACCCAAAGTGCAAATATGACATTTTAATTCATTTTATAGTGTTCTATGTCAGCACAAACGGCCCATAGAGCTAAGTGTACTAAATTTTGATAACAATTCAGAATATCAGATTATTTAACTGAAAATATCAAAATAGAGAGGAGACGTCGTGTTAAATTTATTGGGTCATCTAATTCTAAGGTTTGAAGTCTTGAGTAGAGTTAGTAATTATACTCTCTTAGGCTTTTTTGTTTTCATCTCTTCAATAATATGGGATTATTCTATGCCACTTCTCCTCTCGATCAAATCAATTTAAACTCCATCTCGTGGATTAGTCAGGAACCTAGTCCAAGAACATAATTATTGTTTTATACAATTTAAGATTATTAGGTCAGATAACTTAACGCAATAATTAGATAAAAATTTAGAAAGAGCATAAGGCTATCAATGGGCCGGGTAAGTCCGATAGATCTGCAGACTTTGCCCGATTTCGGGTCGAACTTCAAGGTCATTTTCGACTCACGAGCCCTTAGTCGGGCTCAAAAATTCGACCCGACTAGATCTACGGGTCGGGCTCAGGTTTTGAATTCGACCCATGAGTCAACCTGGTCCGTTCTCTTTTTTTTCTCTATTTAAATTTAAAAAATACTTAATTAAATTAAATTATTTTACTTAATTAAAAAAATTAAAAACTCTCTTTTCTAATAATTTAACTAATTAATATCAAAATTTTAATTAATTTAGTGAGATTATTAATTTTATATTAATAAATATTAAATATTTTATTTTTATTTTAAATTTTCGGATCAGATCGGATCGAACTTTAGTCAGACTTTATAATTTTTTAAAAGTGTCGGACCTGTCTCGACCCGGTCAGATATAACTCGGACCCGTATCAGATTCAGACTTTAATTTTGAGGAGTCGAATCCGAGTCAGACCAACCTAAATTCGACCTGAGCCCGACCAATAAGATAACCCTAAAAGAGCACCATAGATCGAAATCAAGAAATTTAACCCATGATGCTATCTTATTCAAGTCAATTTTGACGACTCTTTTGCTGCCCTATTATACTATCCGAGCAAGTAGCAACCGTCGGTAAGATAACAAGAGATATATCGGGAGCACTGCGTTGACGTAGGTCCTATATATCACTCTGCCCCCCGTGTCAATATTCTAAAGCAAACTAGGACGGTGAAAGAGATCATTTAAATTGATTTTCATCTGAACAAGCTCTTAAGACTTCACATATTCCGAGTCAGTTTCAAGGATGGACGCTAATATGCACCGTGCGACCCTTTCTAACGTGTTTAAAATTTTTTTAACCCATAAAAAGAGTGGATTATAGCATATCTTGATTCTCTATTTATGGGCTGGTTTGGTAAACTAATAGGATGGGTAGTCGTTGCTTCCCACCGGTTTTGATGGGGTAATCCCGAGTTCTCGCCTACCTGTATTCGGTGACTTCAGCGAATACGAGGTCGAAGAGGTGACTTCAGCGAATACGGGGTCGCAAATAAGGTCGTCGATGAGTCGAATCTAGGTCAGATTTAACTCAATTTGATTTAGACTCAATTCATTAATATTAAAGTATTACACTGATCCGAGCTCAAGTTATGTCGGGTCAAACTTGACACTAATAAAAATATTTATAATTCGACTAAGGTCAGATTCGACTTGAAATTTTAAAACTAATAAAAAATAAAAATGATATATTTAATAATATAAAATTCATAATCTCATTAAATTAATTAAAATTTTGATGTTAATTAGTTAATTAGTTGGAAAAGAGAATTTTTAATTTTATAATTAAGTAAGATAACATAATTTTAACTAAGTGGTTTTTAAAATTTGAAGGGATAAAAAAAAGAACCGGTTGAGTTGACCCGCGAGTCAAATCACAGTCAAGTTCGACCCGTGAATCTAGTCGGGTCGGATTTTTAGACCCGACTAAAAATTCGTAAGTCGAAAAATATCTTACGACCCGACTTAAAATTGGGACAGACATACGGATTTATCGGGTCAACTCGACTCATTAACAGTTTTAGTTTTAGGTGAACACGCAATTTGTTTGGGAGACTGGAATGGGCTGTTCGAGCCCGATTAAGGACGAACCGGGTATTCGCCTTAACCTCTTGTCATTTATCAAACATGCCCTTATAGGGATAAGAATTAGACCGTTCCAACCTATGGTTCTTCGTACCTTTAATTAATAAAGAAAGGTTCTTTCTTAATTAAAAGATATCAACCTAGATTTGTTAATCTTGAAAGAAAAAAAAGATACATGTGAGCTACACATTTGTTACGCTCAAATCTAAGTCTCTCACATTCAATGCAGACCGAAACACCACGTGCACTAGATTTAAATTGGATGTATTTTACCATCTAACTTAATTATCAAGCAACAAACAACGAGAAGAAAGAGTGATATGTTCCGCAGAAAAATAAAAAAAAATCATCTTCTACCATTTCTCTTCTTCGTTTGATCGATCCTCGTCGCCTTTTCCCCATCTCCTTATGTTTAAGTTTTCACATGTCATCATGGTTGTTGAACGCCTTCACAGATGCGTGTGGGAACGAGAGAAGTACCGGACAATCGTTAGGTGCACATGCATTTTCCATCCTTCCTTTCCCTAACAACCCTCACATTCAATTTGTTTGCCTAAAAAGGGCATGCAGAAATGTCAACGAATCTGGTCTGGATCCTTTTGTTGACGTCCTTTATCCGATGAGAAAATAAACAGTACCCATTTAATTAGAATATAATGTTCGATTAATCCAGTGGGCAAATGTCAAATCTAGTGCAAGACTCAAAATAACATGAATACTTCCCTCCACTAAAATAAATTTATTAAACTAAACATAGGAGCCTTAAACACGACATTACTTTTGTTGTGCCGAATTCTATAAGGGTCGCTTTGTTAACCGAATCCGATTAGCGTAAACGGCTCTCGAGGGTCGCTTGCGTTAATCGAGCCCGATTAATACGACTGTGTGCGAAGAGACACCGCTCTCTCTCTCTCATTTATCGGGTTAACCTAATCGGATGTCAAACGGGCCTTATTATTTGAATGTTAAGTAAATACTAAAATTTTATATGTAATGATATATGTATATATTACCCGATCATTGACCAAGGAAGTCTGTCGTCTCTAATTTAGCGAAATGTATGTATCAACAAATTCATCTTTTTGACATATTTTCATTGAACTAGAGCTAATGCATCCCTCTAATGATGGAGTTAATATTGCATATAGACATATTTCACTGAGCTAGACAGTTGGGAGTACTGACCAACGTATCCTACTTGGCACCTCCTTATTGGCTGCTAGTGGGGCCTGGGTTGCTTGTGGCTATATCTCCCAAAGAATCAAAATTAATTAGGTGTCCTTCACCAGACGAGATGAGAAGAAGAGGAAACGGAGAAGTTGGCCTTCTCTTCGGGTTGAGTATCAGTGTATCATATGATGCATTTTCCTTAAGTAATTGAAGGCAAGTTAGATGGTTGATGAAGCTCTATATATGCATGGATCCGATTCATATAAAATCCTATTTCTATGATCCCATCTTAATTACCCACGGATCTCATAGTCATAGATCAAGTTAAAACTGGCTTGAAATAATACGGGCCGGCTTGCTTGAAATTTTGCCTAATTGACTTAATCGAAGTTCTCGATCAGTCCTGATCGAGGAACTCCAACGATCGAGCATAAGGGGATGAGCACTCATCAGAAGTCTACTCCGATAGGGAAATCAACTCCCAATTGGGAAGACCCGTACATGGTTACAAAAGTGCTCAGAAAAGGGACATACAGACTCTCCTCTATTAATGGTCGAGAAAACCCCTTACACCTGAAATTCTGAAAACCTAAAGGCCTATTATCTAGGTTGGAGCTTCCGTTTTCAATATGTCCCATCTCCAAAACTCATAGGGACCTCACGAGTAGCGATAAGCTTCCAAGATGCGAGTAGTCTCCTCCTCTTCAGGAGGAAGATGAGCACTCTCCTCCAAAATCTTAAGCGTGGTTTCGTGCTTCCAAGAGGTGAGTGGTCTCCTCTTCAGGAGGTAGACGAGCACTCCCCTCCAAAATCCTAAGGGTGGCTCCGTCATTCCAATAGGTGAGACGTCTCTTCCTCTTCAGGAGGAAGACCATCACTCCCTTCCAAAATCACTAGGGTAGCATTATACTTCTAAGAGATGAGACGTCTCCTCCTCTTTAGGAGAGAGACCACCACCACTGCCCTCCAAAATTGGAGCCAAGTCATTCATGATTCATCTTGTCATGAGTACGACATTGAACCACTGGCCACTCCTTGATGGTACCTGACTCAGTACCCCCAAGAGACGAGTAAGCGAGCATCCTCCTCTTTAGGAGAAGGCCCAACATGCCCCTCTAAAATTTCACAGGTGATGTTTGACTTAGTACTTCCAAGAGGCGAGACGTCTCCTCCTTTTCAGGAGGAAAACCAACACTCCCCTCCAAAAGTGGAGTCGGGTCATTTATGGTTCACCAAGTCACGAGTACGACAATGACCCATTGACCACTCCTCAAGTTGTCTGACCCCGGTCCAACCCATTAAGGATTGATAGGCCCATGGACACGTACGTACTTCGCATACATGTGCGCTCCAGACGCCATCGAGACTCTCAGTCAAGTGGTCATTATCACCATAGTCTCGGAGTTTATCCTAACAAGCGACGGGTCTCCACTCACGTAGCCAAGACACTAGTCATAACATCACCCTTACAACTCTCGGAGAGCGGACGAGAGGGTAACCAACGATCCCATGATCGGGTAGCTTATTACTCCACTAATCACGACTCTGCTTAGTCAGGAAACAGATGCGCGCAAGGTAAACCTTATAAATAAGGTCCTAAACAGATGACCAAAGATACACAATCAATCTACATAGAAACCCCGTCCCCAAAGCTCTTCTCCCCACTTCCGAGCACTCCTCTCTTTATCCTAGTACTCCTCTCCAAGTTGTTCATCCCTTTCTCTCTTATCCGCGCACCTCGTTAACTTAAGCATAAGAGGGTTATCTCTTGGGTACTCACCCAGAGCTCCTTCAATTCCGACGTGGTTGTTCAGTTGTTGTAGATTTCTTTGGACTGGCTGATATCTCTCTCCCATCAAATAAATCGTAAAAATATGATACGAGATTCGAGATATCATATTTCAACCTGTACAATTATGAATGAACTTGATATCTTATGTGATATTATTTTGAATATAAGGATATCAGGTTTGATTAAACATTTTAATCGGATCTATGTGCTCATCAAATTTAGGAATATCAGACAGCCACCTAGTGTGCCATTATTGGTTATCACGGATCCCGTCAGTCCACATGGACCAATTAATAATGCAGCAAGCATTACTCATTAATCAATATCAAAATGCCCAACATTTGAGATACGCGTTGGGATAGAACTAAAAGCCCTATAAGTTGGCCCCTCTTGCATAGAATCGCTAAAAAGTGTAAGCAAGCATAAGATATCATCTGAACACCATGCATTCTCTCTAGTTTACATAAAATTAGAATAATTTAATGGGGAGCAAGAGTGATAAGAAAGAAGTAAAAATCAAGATGGAAAAAACGAAATTAGTTCAATCTTTGGTTTGTACAAGTTTTTACGAGCAAAATTTTTGTCCCAGGAAATCCCTAGGCTTCGCTACTAGTTGTTAGATCTCCCCAATAGCATGTCTCTGAGGTAGGCATGTAGCTCTCACCCGAGCCCTCACCAGGCCACCAAACTCTCTGATTCCATGCCATTACAGTGGGGGTTGCATTCATGATCAGGTTCCACAAACGTTGCAATATTACTTCTCTTCTCTCCTACCCTAATGAGTGACAAACTAAGGTTTCTAGTCAAGCGATGAATGCTTCTATTAATTTGTACACCACCAACGGTGTTCACAACTTCCTTGATAGATAACCTTATCAATGCTGCCCTAGCTAGCAGCGAAGGCCTTTGTATGCTTAAGCTACCATTTGACCAGCTTGCACAAAATTTCGAAGGTCTACGACCACGACTGTTATATCATCCTTGCTGCCCCTACTGCAAGAGAGGTCAACAAGCTTCTTGCAGGATTCTGAGAAATGCTCATGTGTTGCAACAGCATCCACGGCCTCCTGATTAGAAACCTATATATGGAAACCCAAATATATACCGTCAGAGACAAGTTAAGCAATATCATGTCAACTCATGCATAGAATATAAAGAAGCTTAATTACGTAGGTACGTCCCAAGCACACATGCAATACCTTGTCCCACAGACCATCGGAGGCCATTATCAGAAACTCGCAATCCGAGGTTAGCATGAGCCTACTTGTTTCTGGCTCGGAGATTATCCAGTCCTTCACATGCAAATCGCCAATGGCTCGGGAGACGGCTAGACAACCCTGCACCCTCCAGACTCCATTGTGGCAACTGACGTATCCTCCCTGCAATGTGATAATGGAAGGACGAGCATGCTATGTGACCTTGAGAGAGGTGGACAAAGCTTAAGGAAGTGAGAAATGGAATTAGGAACACCTGATGATCACTTACCGAGTTCTCGATTCGGACCCGCTCGTCTTCTCTCTCGGGGCGATGGTCTGCTGTGAGCACGGTGGCGACACCCTTCCTGCTCATGACCACTCTGCAGTCACCTACGTTTGCTGCATGCACCTCGCCATCCTTCAGCAGCACAGTGGCGGCACACACGCCGCTGCCTACGCCCTGTTAGCAAAAGCACACCATGGCGCTGTTAAGTGACACTTCGGGACGAATCGTACGTGACTCGGTGAAAATAGATAAACTAGAATGTTTATAGTGGAAAGACGGTCTATATATACATCTGTGATGACGATAATGATAGCACATATTGACAAGTTCAACCCACATTTTTTCATCAATTGACTCCAGCGAGTCTCAGGAGTTTCATTGCAAACCCGATCGAATCGGTAAGTGGCTGAAAACTGATCGATCAAACAAACTGATTAAACGATTACAGAGGAATTGATTAAACGGTTACCAAATCTATATATCAAAATATCCTCAAAAATGTGCATCATTCATCAATTGCGTACGTAGATTACTGATGGGAGCTCAGTGCAAGTGATCATTGACGGAGAAATACGCATGTTTGAAGAAATTAAGCCGATTCTAGATCCTGCGACAAGGTATATTATCATTTTATTTTCGTCTTACTTCTTAACTAGCTAGTCGAGTTTAATTAAGACCTTAATGCATGGGCCTTTACTGTGGAGGTGATCTGGAGTAATACCTTACTAAGAAACTCCTTGTCTGTGGTCAGATAGCCTTCCGTGATTGCCATTTCCGCGTCTCCATTCCCCTTCTGGTCTAGCTCGCAAAGAGCAGCTATAATGTTCTCTCCCAACTTCCCAGAGACGTAGTCCACAGCTGCACGGCCTCCATGCCCGTCAAATACACCAAAGTAGGCCTGGCAGAGATTTGAATTTTAGAACCCCAAAACAAACAATAATAATGGTTGATCGTCTTGAACAGTGGCCTTGAAGTATACATTGCACAGAACATGCAACAAAGTGCTTGTGTTCACTTACAAGATCGATCATATTCTCATGCACCTAACAGTGGCAAAGGATTAAAAATAGTTTTCAATTGAACAGCATCCAATGTAAAAAGAGAGGGTTTCTTAAACAAAAGCACGATACAAAATTTGACGATCGAGTAAATCGAGTTAAACCGCGACCTTCACGTCTTGCAGAAGGAATCTGGTTCTTGGACTCTAAACTAGACATCAAAATTAATGGGCACAGACTTTAAAAAAAAACTGAAAAAAAGCAACATAACTAAAATTTAGATATTTAATAATGAAGGAGGCATTATTATATTATTTGAGACTTGTGCCAATTTGAGTGTCTAAAAATGGTATTCAAGACCCATTATTCCATTGCAGATTAATGCTGAACGCGGGAAGAAACGTACAATGGATTCCAGGTTTGATCATTTAAAGCTATAAAGGTGTTTTTGCTTGTTGCCGTAGAATTGTGTTGGGAAAAGGAATTAATAAAGGGGCTCCCAGCTCCTTTCGACGAAAGAAAGCTATCTTCTTCATCCCTCTTCCCGTCAAACCAAACGAGTTGACTGGGCTTCCGTGTGAAGCAAATTAGGCACGGAAATGGAGGCAAGTTGTGGACGTTGTTTAAAGGTTCATGCGTTCTTTAGTAAACAAAGGTGATCCAAAAAAGAAAATTCTCTTTTTTCTAGTTTCAACTTCTAGGTGATCGATATATCATCTGAACGAAAGGCTCCAGCAATAGAAGAGGGGAATAAAAAGGACAACTTGCAACCATTTTGAAGCCAGAGACAAGTGCATTTTAGCAGAAAGATCATCTTTTTATGTTCTACAAGAGCTGACAGAGGGAAAAGGAAAGGGAAGCATTGCCCTCTAACCTGTTTGGCGTCTCCTTTGATGTTGGTTATTACCCCGTAGCCATCTTCCATCACCCTTCTGTTCCCTCTCCTGCTCGCTACGCCGTAACAACTTCCCTCGGCCTGGAACTTCCCGTCCGACTCCACCTTACCCACTTCACTGCCGAATCCAGAAACCACGTCAGCCTCCGGTATGACTATCCTTGTCGGCCTCCTCCTCACCCTAGGGCAACCCACCTTCCCTTCTCCTCCTGCAGTCGCCGCCGGCAGCTCCATGCCTGCCGACAGAACCGGAAACTTCTGCCTCTCCATGCCGTCTCTATCCGTCTTGTGCCCACCGGGGACTGAAACGTCGCTTCTATTCGCCGATTCCTCTCCATGACTGGAAGCCAAGTCTAGGAGAGCTCTCCTCCGGGTCAGCAATGGCGGAACGAGCTCTCTCCTCCAAGGCTGCAGGTGCAACTCTGGGACGACGACATCGTTTGCATGGCGGGGCCTGTGGCCGGGGCCCTCCTTAGACCTCTTGGACTCCAGAAGCGGGGCCTCGGCAAACCTCTTCCATGGCAGCGAGGGCGAGGCGGGGGTGGGGGAGGTGGAGCTCACCGCCGTGGGCATGGCCTTCCTGAGCGCCAGAAGCGACTGCACGAGGAGAGAGGCGAAGGAGAAGCTCAGGCCCCAGAGGAACTCAACCAGATCGATCATCTTCTCAACCTTTTGGTCTGTCTTCCGTGATGGGTCTCCAGCTTTCAAACGCTTCCTATTCTATGCGGCAGACCACGGTTGGGAGACCTGGTTTTGTGGGAGATTTATAATTACAAGGAAGAAGGCCAGAAGACGTGGAGAGAGAGAGAGAGAGGGGGGGAAGAAGAAGTCTTCGTCTTCAGGGTTGGTATTCGTAATGATAAGCTTGGCAACGTTTGACTGGTCAACTGTGTGAACAAAAAATCTAGAGAGAGGAGAGAAATAGAGGGCGGTTTTGCCGCCTTCGATGCGAAGGAAGTGGTCGGCAGGGGGGGAGCGAGGGAAGCGGTCCGGCCGCTGTTGCTGCGCGCCAAACCCTCGGCGATTATTTCTTCGCCGGGGCGGATGGGTCGGCGGGGGCCACGGGGAAAAAATCACGCTGGAGCTTCGCCGAGCGATGCGTTGGGGTCAACCCTAACGGTCGAGCTGCCGAGGAATTAGATGGAGCAGGGTTGCCGTTAGGTAGAGCACGGAAGGCGCGTGATGTCACCTCGCCGTCAATGGCCGTGTGCTGTTCTTACCGTTAGGGCGGTGTCGAAGTCGTCGGGACACGGGCCAGGACGGTCGCCCGATGGGCCGGTGAAGTGAAACTCGGGTGAAGCGGCAAATGGGCCGAGCAGTGGATGACCGGGTCCAACCCGCTGACGCGTTCTACCTGGAGAAAAGTATCGAGCCTATCAGCAAAGTAGATAGTAGGATGGAGTTAGCTGTATATTTTGAGTGTACAGTATTTTTATTCAATATTATTAGTCTAGCATTGTGCAACGACAATACCTACGAGGAGAGTGTGTAGACACAATCATTAGTTTCACGAGAAGGATGCCATTACACCCGAGTTCTTAATTACGATAGGTGTCTGTATGTTGAAATTTATAAAATCATGGTGTTAAGATACACGTGTCCAAGGTCATAAGCACATGAACCACAACTCATTTAATCAGTACGGTACTATTACCTAGGGACTATGTCTAAACTCTAACACTCTCTCTCACGGTCAAGGTGGACCGTAGACATTAATTAGGTGGAGGTGGCCAAGAGGAGTTGGGCCCAAGACCATGCTCTGATACCATGTTGAAATCTATAAAATCACAGTGTTGAGATATACAGATCCAGAGTCATAAGCACATGTGGGACTATTACCTAAGGACTATGCCCAAATTCCAACACTATACAATTATTTTTTTCCCTCAATTTTCTAATGTGACGATGCCTGTTCAAAGATGCGGAGGTTCTTCATTTAATAATGTCTGGTATAAAGTCTACGGATGTTCTAATGATAAGATATCGCCTACTTACGGTGGGGAGGGAGTGAGGGATGGTGAATGCTCAGATGGGCCTCTGGCGGGCCCGGCGAAACATTCCTGCTCGTTGCACAAGTCCTGCGCCAACAGAGGCAGCCGCCGATGTCAACAAGCCGGCCCGCGACAGCGACCCGGCCCGCCCAATTACTTCCGCGCCTGACGTTTCCATAAAATGCCGGAGTGGAAGGATTTCTTTATGGGTTTTTGGACAACATACCCATGAAATCTCATGTATTTAATATCATGCCCTTCAAAAGCATCATATGAGCTTCATGTCTACTCTCTAGAAAGTCAAACAAAATCCATGTGTGTGCTTCTCCTGCATCCTCTGATATCATTAACAAAAATAAACATATAAATTTATATAAACCAACATACCCATGAAATCTCATGTATTTAATATCATGCCCTTCAAAAGCATCCACTGAGCTTCATGTCTACTCCCTTGAAAGTCAAACAAAATCTTGGATAAAATATTACATAACATTGTTCTAATTAGTCACTCATGTAAAACTCTTTTTTAAGGCGTTTTGACAAAATGTGTAGGAAATCTTTTGATCTTCCGGAGCATTTTGTCAAATAAGTCGGAATTTTTTAAGGATTCAAATTGAGATTAAGGGGTTTTCCCCAACTGTGACCCTTCGAAGGAGTCAAATAACTTAGAAAACAAGACAAATGGTAAGAAAGGGGGGGCATGATAAGATCTTGTGGGGCCACACTTGAAGTGTAACTTGTGCTCGAGGGAACATCACATGCATAAATGGAAGTGGTCGTCTTCGGCGGCGGGGCAACAATGATACGTGCGCGCCTCCGGTTGACGGCGTTCAGGTGGGGAATGGTGTGGATGGATGTTAGCAAATTTATTTGAATCATAGAAGGAGAAAGTCTAGTCACACATTTAAGGTGTGTGTAAAGTTGTCAATGGGTCGGGTTCAGGTCGGATCGACCTACATGTGTGTAGGTCGGTCCGGTCCTGACTCGACTTATCAAGATTAAGGTCTAAGTTCGACCCATGTCCAATATTATTTAAAAAATATAAAGTCTGATTAAAATTCGACATGATCCGATAACTTAAATAAATAATAAAAATAATAAAAATTAATATATTTAATAATATAAAATTTATAATCTCACTAAATTAATTAAAATTTTAATATTAATTATATAACTTATGTGAAAAGAGAATTTTAAAATGTTTGATTAAGTAAAATAACATAATCTTAACTAAATAATTTTTAAAATTTGAAATTAGAATTACAGAAGAGATCGGGTCGAGTCGGTCCGCGGGCCGAACTCAAAGTTCGAGCTCGGCCCGCGGATCTAGTCGGGTCGAGCTTTTAAGCTCGATTAAAATGACGCGGGCCGTAAAAGACCTTGCGACGCGGTCCGAAATCGGGCCAAACCTGCGGGTCTGTAGGGCTGGCCCTGTCCATTGACAGCCCTAGGTACTGTGTGCCGCTTATTTTAGGTATGTATTATTTTTATTTTAAAAAAAATTAAAATAATTTTAAAGATATTTTAATTTGAGATAAAAATTACATCACTATTAGATTACTTAAAAAAATAAAAAATCATATCAAATGAATAATATTGAACTTAATTTTAAAAATATTATTTTTAATTTTTAATTTTTAAATAATTAAATAATGACGTGACTTATATTTTAAATTAAAATATTTAAATGGTTAACCCGGGTGTGAATCAAATAAAACTTCTAGAAGAACCCGACGAGCTGTTGAAAAAGAGGTGCTTTTACTATTTGAATTAAAGACAAATGGTTCGGCTGGAATATTTATTATTTATCGGATCGCCAACCACAATTAAAGGTAGATTAATGTGAATGTCATTACGTAAAGCCTTGTCTTGTTAACCTGTGCTCAATTAAGACTAGATTAATATATGGAACAGCAACTATCACTAATGACTGTTGTCATTAATGCTAATAAAGATGTGATTACATATAAAACGTACTGTACCACATTAAAATCAATGCAATCCTCTCCTTGCAAATTGATGATAACATAAAACTCAAATACATCACATCCTTATCAGTGCCATCTCGCACTGATCTTGCTATGGTTTTGGTCCGCAAGGATATTGAAATGGCACATAATTAAAATTACTGTTCTATCTCTGTTGTCGGTTTCCCACTTGAAGGCGATGTCATCCATGGATGTGATGGGGTACGTACGTACAAGAGAGAAGCAGCGGGGATGTCAGAGGTCATCCATGCAGATGCGAGAGAAGGGCATGCCAGAATTAGATGATAAGGACAAAGGAACAGAGTTGATTAGATGATTGAGACACATCATTAACCCAATTTTTAAATAATTTTTACAGTTGGAGCATAACTTGACCCGGTCAAGTCGAAGCTGCCGATGTTAAGACGAGTTTTTCGAAGGCTCAGTATGTTTTCCGCCCCCGTTCCCCTCTCATGTACTCCCATGATTAAACAAAAGTACTAATTCCGATATAATATCAATTTTAATGCTGATGTTGTTTTTGAAGTTTAAGATATAAGTGTTAATTATAGTTGATTTAAGATAAACATAGTGCAGTATAATTCAAGAATAAGAAAATATTTGTTACTGTTGGGAGAGAGTAGAGTTGTACATAGTCCGGCTTAAACATAAAATCCAACGGTTTGGAACCTAGATCGATTCAGTTGAGTTTCGTAGGGTGTGATCTGCACAAATTAAATAAATCAAAATATTTAAATATAAATATTTTAACATTATATAATATATACATCATGAATATATTAAAAATAATTATATACATATATATATATATACACATAAATATTTTATTTTTATTTTTAACATATATGCATCGACAAATTCATACAAATTATATAAAAATGTGAAAATTAGGTTTGAATACAAGCAAGCCAATTGTTTGGTTTGGTTTGATTCGGATCACGGGGTCAATTTAATTTGATTTGGTTGGAAAAAGTTTCTCCGCGACTCAACCGAACCCTGAACACCATAGGGGAGAGAAGGGGTAACCCTTGAGGCTCTGCAAAATCTCCTTATATGCGAGTTCAGATCTATGTTAAATATATTCTAAAAATAATAAAAATAAAACCATCTAATTCATCAATACCAACATTTATAGAACAGTGCCTATTATTATTAATGATAATGTCAAGATTACGATTGACAGTATACATTATCCAAAGATATCATTGGAAAATAACCATGGAGAAGATTCCATGCTAAATAAAGGTATTCTTCTTCTTCAGGAGCATCTATGAGAAGAGAGTTATTCAATTCTCCTCATCTATACACATTTTATTTTATTCCTTGCTTATCCTGTCCACAGAAGAGATCATGAATTCTACAAATTTCAGTTTTGACTAACACTTTTGGTTGGTAAAATTTTTGGAGGCAGATCAATTTGTTCATCTTAATACAATCATCTCACCATCTTGACTTTGTCCCATCAATGTATGCTGACTTTTGTAGCAGTTGAAGTTTACGAAGTTTTCCAATTTGATCCGCCAAATTCTATGAAATGATGCTACGTGCATAATACATATGGAAGATGAGTAATGGTCTGATCATCAAATTCGGTGCACAAAGTCAACTCAAATAAATGAGTAATATTTTGTGCATCAAATTCGGTGCACAAAGTTAACTCAAATTATATATTTTTTTTTCCGAAGGTTCAAAAAAAGTTGAAATGATCATTTTTGCCTAAAAAAAGACGTCTCGTGTAAGATCTGTACGGTCTCACGTCAGACCCGTACAACTCATTTTTCTACTCGATGGGAAAATATAAGAGTGAAAATATTTTATAAAACTGAAATATTTTGTTACATGAATGAAATATTTTATTATAAGAATAAAATCTTTTATTTAACTACAGAAATGAACGAATAAAATATTTTGTAAAAATAAAATATTTGTTATAACGATAAAACATTATAGAAATGAAATATTTTATTATAAGAATAAAATCTAACAAAATATTTCAATTCTATACTAAATGATTTATTCATATAACAACATATTTCAGTCCTATAAAATATTTTACTCCTTTTTTTTTTGTCGAGTAAAAAATTGGGTCGTACGAGTCTGACGCGGGACTGTACGGATATGACGCGAGACGTATTTTCTTAGACGAAAATGATCATTTCAACTTTTTTTAGATCAATGAAAAAAATTATAATTTAAATTAACTTTATACATCAAAATTTGATACACAAAGTATTACTCATGGGAGATAATTGTTGACCATAGAGAATATGTAATTGCGAGTCTCAGGGGACTCGCTGACATAATTTGTTACCTACCAAACATAAGTTTTTCAATTGTTCACATGCAATCTAGAAAACTTATAGAGGGTCCATTCAACCCAATTTTGGAGGTCTATACAGCCTTATTGTTTACCTTAGATTCCTTTCTTAACAGTGACAATACATTGAAACCTTTTATTTTATATATGCAATAACATGATAACAATCATCTTGTAGGTTTTTTTTTTCTTAAAAAAAAAAGCAAATCTTGTAACTTCACCTCCTATTGATCCATGTTGGCTGGGCAAAATAACTGGAGTGACCGATATGTTAACTGTGCAGATCCATGTTATGCATCGGGCCACTTTGCAGAAGCAAAATAGAGTACTAGATCAGAACATACGTGCAGTATATTCCATTTATACGCAATACAAAGTTCAACTTACGTCTTTCTCTTGTCACACGTATTATTTTGTCAAAATTAAAGATGTTGAACCGTATTATCAGTATAAATCTATAAGAGACGATGTTACAAAATGGCATGGCATGGATTATGACATTTTTTTTTCTCTTTGAATGATACTTGGTGCACACCTAGTTTTTTTATTGTTTAAAAATTTATGTACGAAGATTGGAACCAAACTTAAGTAATGTCAAGTGTAACATCTCTGTTAATTACATGCAGAGGTGTTACATTAATTAATTAATTTATTTTTTTAGGTGACTCTTGCGTTAAATTATTTAGATGTGAGTGTCACGTCATCGGGCGAGACGACGTGGAGATCAAAAATAAAAAGGAATTTTTACATATATATCTTTGTAAAGTTTAATTTTTGTCAAATATACCCTTCGTCGAAATATATTATCATGAATATCCTCGAAATATGGGTAATGTCACGATTATGTTCTCGCCGTAACTCCCGTGTGTTTAACTCGAGTTAAGTGTGAGTTAGAGAGTAAGATTTTTATATATATACTTATGTAAAATTTGATTTTGTCAAATATATTCTAGATCTAACGACGGTAGATGACATATTTTACAGAATATTCTCCTCCGTCGATGACAATAAAT